>LDKF01002695.1:2564-26163 GCA_001026735.1 Rotylenchulus reniformis | reverse complement strand
ACGAATTTCATTTCTATGGATTTTTTGCGCCTATGATTTTACATAAGTAATTTTCGCCTAATTCTCATTTTTTGTTATTAAATACATTTTAATTCACATTTATGAATTATTTTTGAACATTATCCCAGGTGATCGGAATTAAATCCGGCATATGTAAAAGCAAAAGCTCTGTTATATGGAGTTATCGAGTCCAATTTCTTAATTTGATTTTATTAAGCAAAAATTTTAAATATTTTCAGAAAAAAATACTAATTTTGATTTCATTGATTAGTAAGACTTTTTTGATTCTAAGGTTGACTCGCTCAATGACACCATTCCGGCAATAGTTCGAAGGATGTCTTTTTTCTTACACTCAATTTTTTGGGAGCTGGCACTCAATTTTATTTGTTTTAATCAAGGAGACAAATTATTATTTGCATTTGAAGACACCTATTTTATGTTCCCTAGACCCTCCCAGGCAAATAATTCCCATGTTTGGAAAGTCCTGCTGGAGTATCACTCAAAAAAGTCAGAATGGAAATGACCTCCTTCGAACTAGTGCTCTCTCTCTATGACAAAAATTTATATTCAATTGAAATTGATCATTTATACAATAATTTTGTCATATTTTTTTCTTATTGTATAACTTTTTACAGTTTTACTGAAGAAGACTTTTGGCGAAACTCATTAAATATAAAATTTTCTTGTAAGAAGCTTGAAAAAAACTTCATATTGTTACCTCGGCTATTTTCTTGGACTGCTCAACAATTTTGTTGAGTAACTTCCCACCCTCGCCGTCCATAGATTTAGTTATTTTTGGCACAAAAGTATCCATCTGTTCACCAATTTTTCGCATAATCTCGTCCAGATTAAACATTTCCTTGACACCTTTTGCCACCACCATCAATTTTTCGTCCAATAAACCGTTTTTGAACCCGTCCACAATGAGGGTCAGATTTATTTCAATCTTCATAGATATGCTATCCAATGTAGAATGATGGAGAAACTAGAAAAAAAGTTAAAGTTAATAGAGGGCAAAAAATGAAAAAAAACAATAAAGTGCTTTTATTTCTAATAATATATAATAACACTAATTGGGTAATTAGTAAGGATGGGTCTTGGATAAAAAAAATTATTGTTGAAATAAAACGACGATTTCTTTATTAATGTTAATCAATGTATAAACTCAAATTCTAGACACCTCATGTCAAAAAATATTCGCAAAAGCGATAAAACGATTTAACAAAAAGTGATATAAATGATTTAAAACGATCTACAGGAAGTAAGTTTTGATGCTTAATACAACAGTGATAATTGATAGAATATATCATCAGGCTAAAAAATTAGTGATAGAAATCATGTTTTGATAAAAAAATATCATATCAGTTTCATAGGATTCGGGATCATAACTGCCCTTTGGAGACTGGTTTTATATCATTTTATTGGGTTTCGCAATTAATTTTTTGACGTATTGAAATCTCAATGAAACTCGTGACAAAATTAATTTAGCTCATCTAACGTCAGTATCGGATTCTATGCCTCATAAAACCACTAATAACAAGAAATCATGACTTAATTTTGAAATATTTTTTGACCTAAAAAAGAGAGCATCCTTCTATTTATGAAAAAAATCTCATTTTAATATGTTCGATTTTAAATTCTAGATTTTTTAATCCCTAAATTTAGGTATTATTCATTTCATTCTAAAAACCCTCTCAAAGGTTTTTGCTTATTTTAATGGGAATTTGGCCAATATTCAAAAAATTTATTTTTACATATTTATTAAAACATTTAAAGAAAATGAATTTAGGATTAGGATAAAAGGGCCTAATTATAAAATTATCCCAATTTAGGTTGATTTTGAATAATTATTAAATATCCTAACACTGTTTTGATTGTAAATATTTTATTTTTTATACTAACTCACATTTCTCTCATTCACGATTTCCTTCGTTTTGCTGAACCATCTTTTGATTTTCTCAATAAAACTTGCGCCCAACACGACATTGATCTCCTCTCTGACTCTCTCCTCAATGCCGTTCCCGACCAGGGGTTTGACCTCTTTGTTGACATGCCTCCTTATCTCCTTCGCTACCAGCGATCCGATCTGCCAGGCGGCAGTTGCTCCTTCCTTGATCAGGTCCGCTGAATTTATTTATTTTTGTTGTGAATTAAGAATTTTCCAAAAAATATGTGTGTGCTATGTCCTTTCAGCGAAAAGTGCCAAAATGAATTTTAAAAATCAATCAATCAACCTTAACATTTAAACTTTGGATTTTTTTCAAAAAAAATTTCTGTGCTAGTTGTTAGCCTCGCTGAATGAGTCGTTTTAACAAAAGGTGCAAATGAGAGTTATTTTATTTTTCAATCACCCTCAAGAGAGCCGGTCTAATAGAGGGGGTTAGTCTAATGGAGGGAGTGGCATTATATAAACTCAGAAAAATCAACAAAAAACAACAACAACAAAAATAAAAAGGAATATTTTTTGTTTTTATCATTCAATTTGATTTTATCATTAAAGAATTTTGTTATTTATCGAAGCGAAATAACTCAAATACACATTAATAGTGTCAGAGAAATAGCGTTTTCACATTTTATAGTAACATGAAATTCAAATACTTGGGCTATAGTTGGGCTACAATTTTTTCCTTGCCTTTATCTCATGAAAGTAAAAAGAAAATAGGGGAACTACTACATTGAATTTACAAGTTGGAAATTTTAACGATCACTTCGATAATTTAAAGAATAATTTCACCTAAAAACGAAAACTCGGCCAATACCTAATTCATCAGAAATAAAATACAAAGATTCGACTGGGAGATCATTTCGGGGGTCTTTTTATTTGGGGCCTGTCTAATGGAGGGTGCCTTTCTAATAGAGATGATACAGTATTTTATCATTAAATATACCCACTTTTTGTATTTTAGACTAAATGTTTTCATTTTGAACCAAATTTCTTGCACACTTTCCAATTCTTTTAAGTCGTATTTTTAAAAGAGATTAATAAAATCTTTTTTTTAAAATTAAAGGTTTATTATTCATTTTAATGCTTTTCGCCAAATGCCTATTTTGGCGCTTTGCTGAAATTACATAGCACCCAAAAAAGAAAGAAAATAATTTTAATTATTTATTGTCTAAATAAAATTTAATTAAAGAAAGGTTTAGTTATTACGGATTAGCGCATTCCGTTCTCGCTCGCCACCAGTCCCATTCTTGTACGGTTTCTTCGGGTTCACGAAATCCTGATACCCACCGAGCTCCTTATACTTGTCTAAGTCTCCCGCCAATTTAGCTTCGTAATAGCCCTTTATCCTTTTCTCGTCATGTTCCTCTTTCGAATGTGTGCTCTGGTCCTCTGTTTCCGTCTTGTTTGCTGTTTCCGTCCGGTGCTCCGAACCAGTTTTGGTCCCTTTGGTTTTCAGATCCGCTCGCTCTTTCCGCTTTCTCCGCTCCGAACTCTCCTCCCAACCCTGCTTCTGCTTCCGCACTGAGCCAACCATGTACGTGTAGGCCATCTCCTGTTTAGTTTAGAAGTTAGAACTGGCGGACCTTTAACCATATGCTTTGATTTTTGGTCAATTGCTCTTTTGCCACAATTTCACTAAATGATGGGTTTGATTTTTATTAGAGAATCCCATTCTCATTAGAAAAGTGGAATTTTAGCGCCTAATTTACTATTCTAAATGGCTTATTGATCGTATAACTAACCAACCTATCTCTTATTAAATTTTGGTATGGTGAAAATTCTCGACCAATTGTCTAATTAGCAATATGGATAACAATTTTCCGTTTAAGATTACGACATTAGAAATTTCCAATGATTTTAAATTCCGCTTTTCAAAAATGTCAAAAAAGTAATCGTTTACCAAAGTAATCAGATCAAAAAAATTTTATAATTAATATTTTTAGTATTGAGAATCGAGACCGCCGAGCCTAGCTCTAGAAAAAAATGTGGCTAAAAACTAACCAATTGAGAATAACAGAGCTTAATACTCACAAAACATCCATCCAATTGCGCTCAAATAGTTCTAATTTTTTGGATTTGGAATTTTGGCAATTTTTCTAATTTTTTGAATTTGGAATTTTAGCAATTTTTTCCAACTACTGATTCTAATTTTGATGAAATTTTCAGAATCCCTATATGAAAAAATTTCAGAATCCTGTTTTTTCTCTATATGAAATTTCATATAGGGAAAAAAGAATCCCTATATGAAATTTCATATAGGGAAAAAAGAATCCCTATATGAAATTTTTAGAATCCCTATGTCATTTCCGAAATAATACTTATATCATCAAAATATTTATCGGATGTTTTTTTTTGCAAGCAGTGACTTTTTTGGACTAAGGTCCATACCAAAGTGGTGTTCACCGACTCGGTCACTGCGATGTCCTCGAAAAATGCACGGCATTTCTGCATTCGATTACCACGCTTGAAAAGAAAAGGTGAATTTGACCATGAACCAGGATTTCTTTCTCTTCTAGTTGACGAATTGAATGAAGCAAATTTATGGATTAGAGTGGAGAATTTTGAAAATAATTTTTTGGCATTGATTGCACTTTGTTATACTGTTAAACGGCAGGACTGTGAATTTTTTAATTTCTCGTCTTTACACTATCTGATTTTCTATAAATGCCTAAATAAATTTGCGAATCAAAAATACGAATCAAAAAGTTACGTTAGCTTCTATGTAATCATATGTAATCCAATCCTTTATTTTTAAGTTTTTAGCTCAATAAATTTAATAAAGGCTTTTTAGATAGCAAGCTTGAAGCTCATCAGAGTATTTAGTTGAACACATTTAATCATTTTTACTCACAATTCGGACAGTCATGAGGCAATTTTCGGTGTGCACGCTCTGGATGATCTGTAAAAGTGCAAAAACATTTTTCCAACCATCCGAATGCCTTAAATATGGATTAGTACCCATTTTGCTGAATCTTTTTTAATAAATAGTTGCGCTATTATTAGAAGATGTAAAAAAGGTCCAGATAATTAATGTTTTTTCATTTAAAGTTTAAAGCGTTACTAATTGGAATACTAATTGAGAGACTAAAAATATATAATAAAATATAAAGATAAGGGCTTATCGGAAAGGCGCGCGTGATAAAAAGCATTAGTTTAAATGATCAAATAAGGTCTTTTCCGAACATCCCCGATCATTGTTGTTAAGAAACAACAGTGTGCTTGGAAAATTTGTTTGGTAACATATTTTTTGATTGGTTAGTCTATTGAACCGTAATTTGCAAATGGAATGAAGGTATTTACTTTATATATACTGGATTGAAAAATGAATTATTTTATTATATATTTTATATTTGATTAAGGTATATTAAATTAAAAATTAAATATTAAAAAGAAAGCTGGAAGTACTGGAAATGTTCCTTTGCCGGTCACCCACCTGCATTTCCCGATGCGACCGCTTGAAATCCGGGTACAACAGCCACAGGCCTCGACTCTCACGGAACCATTTCTGCTGCCGATTCAGGTCAGGTGCCGCGCCATGGCTCACCGTTGCTATCACCTCGTCTCCCCTTATCTCCTCGACTTGTCCCAAATCTTCATTGTTCACATTCGTCACTCGGGTTTCCATGTTGTATCGTGCACCAATTTGCAATACCATTTTGCCGTCCGGCGGCACAAGATACAAATGCCTAAAGATATACAATTATTTTAGACAAGGCTGATTGTATTTCGGGAATCAGCCAAAAAAACTAAATAGTTCAGTTTGTGGAAGTAGTTTTTCGTGCTTTTTTTCGAATAAATTTTGGCATTTTGAGCTTATTTTTAATGGGTCCTTTTTGTAAAAATGCGAAAAACGAAAATCTTTTTGCTCATTTTAGTGATAATTCCGCATTTTTAGGCCAATTTTATATGCCTGATTATCATCTGTTGGTCCTTAACAATGATTCTATGGTGTTATCAAACTCACTTCTGGGTGAAGATGGATGAGGCGATCTCAAACACCCGCGTCGTTATGTTCTTTTCGTCAAACTTGATTTTTGCCATTCTGACCGAAATGCGCAGTCCGTGAACTGTCGCTATTCCGTCGTTGGCATCCATACAATCTTTGCCAATATACCAGGAGTGATTAGCACCAGCATAGAATGCTTCATCCTCCGAAAGGTTCGGCACCCAGAACTCATCCTTCACATGGTCGCCCGAGAGTTGGCCCTCGTAACAGATGGTAAGACTGAAAGAATTTTGTGTTTATGAGGAAAATAAATAGAAATTCTATAGATCGGTTTATATTATTTAAGCTAGCTATGTCGAATAAACTTGGTTTTGCATCTAAAGTGTCAATCGAACTTTACGCCAATTTTTAATAAAAACGCTAAATATGACAATGGAAAAAAATCAAAAAATGGTCAATTCCTTATAATTATAGTAAAAATATAACGAAATTTGAATAAAATTTAAAAAAGGTTTACTCCTTAGGTTTAAAACTAAAGAAGGTCATATATTTTATTACATCAATTAAAAATTATTTATTGCTATCGAAATATAGTTTGTCTAATATTTGAGCGCCCTTAGATTATCCCCCATTTTAAGTGTTACATAAATTATGACTGAAAGCGAACTTTATTTTGATATTTTTTCTATTGTAAAAAGTAAAGCAGGTATTCCAATCTAATCTGACAAAACCATGTTTTTAAGGTTTATTAAAATTTTCTTAAAAGATTGCTCACTTGTAAGTTAAAAAATAAAAAAGCAAATTATCTAACATTTTGCCTATTTTGTTATTCAGTCAGTTTCCTTGAAAATTCTAGAAATTTTATTCGAATAATTTCAATATTTTTCAAGGAACTAGAAAAAATGTGCATAATAGTTCTGCATATTTTTACTTTAAAGTTACGCATAGCGTAATACAGTTTTTTTAATATTTTAAAATGATTGGATCAGTTGGTTTTTTCTTAATTTTTGCTTCTTTATAAACAATGTTGAAAATGTCCTATTATTATTAAGCTTCAAAATAAGGCTGAAATAAGTTTACAAAATTATTGAACAATCCTTTTTAAAAGATTAAATCAAACCCGTCAGGACACTCATCCTCCTTGCTTATAGCGAATGTGAAGAAAAAATACACGTTTGATGTGTAATAGTCTCCAAATTTCTTATTGTATTGCTTACGATCCAATACAATGGGTGTAGAGGTGCCTGGTACTGATCCGTTCAGAATTCTGGAAATTATATTACCAAGGTATATGTTAGGTCAAAAATTATTCATATGAGCGGAACTTTTGGGGCCAGAAAGACCGATAATTGTATATTGAATAGAAATTTTTCAATCAGATCAATTTAGAACATAAGTATAAGGAATCAATATATTGCGTATATGATAGATTTAAAATCAAAATGAAATAATTCGGACAAAAACAATATATATATCGCGGAACTCGCGATGTGTTTCGTCTAATCATTTTTTGTACTTTTTCATTTTTCCCTCATGTACATGTTGTAGCCGATTCTGAATTTCAACCAATTCTGAACCTGCCGCCAAACATCCGCTGATCGAGAACCGAACATCAAAAACATTATTTTGGTAGGTCTAATACATATTCTGAAAGTTTCAAAAAATTTTATTCATCCAAACATAGTCAAAACATCATCCGAACATTTTATTGTGTTTTGATGTTCGGATGATGTTTTGACCATGTTCGGATAAACAAAATTTTTTGAAACTTTCGGAATATGTTGTAGACCCCTCAACTAATGTTTTAGATCATAAGTTATTGAGTTTCTATGTAAAAAGTGACATGTTTGGCAAATGTTTGGCTCCCAGATTCAATTTCGGCTGAAAATTCAGAATCGGCTACAACATCGGCTACACATATCTTTTTTCTCTCCGTTTCTTTTCCTCTGGCCTTGATTCATTCCTTTCCTTCTCTGGCTATAAACCGCCCATTCGTCCCCCAATTCTTCACTTCTCTGGTTTTAATTTGGTTCGTCTATTGAATCCACCGTATTCTCTCTAAAATAAAATCTAGGCTTATCTTTAAACCACCTCCGAAGGAGGATCTATTTTAGATGGGAGCCTTATTTTAGAGGGTCGCATTATATTAGAGAGAATATGGTACTTTTGAAATAAAATTGAATCTGTGCGTGTGGGAAAAAACCTTGGGCTATTTGGAATTTGAACGTGGGTCAAAGTTGGGTAATAACTTTGATCGGACCTGAACTCGTGATTTTTCGCTATCAGAACCCCGTTTGGAAGTATCGGGGTCTTCTTCGTCACAACAATATTTTAGGATATACTTTAATATATACATAGCCATTTTTGAGATAGAAAAATCTAATTCCCAACTTACAGGTCTCCAAATTCATTGTAATAATATAATTGGGTTGATCTTCTTGCTGCAATATTAAAAATGATAAAAAAGATAAAAATTAATATTTAACGAAAAATACCTTTCATTTGCCGGACAAACTCATTTTTTGGCAATTTTGTGAGGTCGATTGTCTGCTTTCTTTTACCTATGACATTTCCCACATAAATATTAAATGCAACAATCAGAACCAGAGTCCACAATAGCATTATAATTCTAGGCCGTAATAGAAAATGGGATTGATAATGTGGAAATGAAGTTAAGTGATTAGTTCTGAATTCTTATTTACTACCATTCATTTCATTTCTAAGTTTTCAATTCCCCTAATGAAAAAGGTTTTAGACAGCAACAAATTTAAACGTTTCAAATTTCAATGGATTTTGAAGCATTTAATCTATATAGCATGGAACTTGTTCTCACTTGCTGGAATTTTCACCAACAAACAGTATCAGATATAGTATTTTTGGAAAGACAAGTTTTTTTATTTATACCTGATACACTAAAATAAGTGATAAACATGAAATATTTTTTATAAATGAAACGTAACTGACTAATAGTCGAGAAACTGGCAAAAAATCCCTAAAATTTAGATTCCATGAATAGTGTCCAAAAAACTCGTGACTGAATTGGACGAATGATTGGGGGAGGGGGGGGGGGGNGGATGCTTTTTGACTAGTTATCATCAAATTGACTTTTTTAACAATGAAAAATTTTTCAAAAAAAGGATATGGCATAATTTTATATAATCAAATACAATTGGAATTTATAAATATTTTTATCAACAGTTAAATTAGCAGATATATATATAGTAACTAAAATGCTAAAGATAAATAATCTTTTAAAAGCAATTAAAAAACATCTCAGAAATAACCTCCTTATTTAATGTATCTTTTGAAAAATTCATATGAAAAATGCTAAGATTTTTCATCATAGAAGTTATTTTCTCAAATTTAAATAAATATGAAATTTTGTCCCATTCGGAAAGCAGAAATTTGTGGGGTTAGATTTTAAAATCTGCAAAAATTACTAAAGGGAATTTAATTAAATCCTTTTAAGCCTTTTTCTATTAATAATTTTCTTCTAACATCTACATTAGCAAACGCGTCAAGCAAAAAAATTGAGAGAAAATTTTTTCAAAATTTTTTTGAAAGACCCAAAACTGAATGAGTATCGTTTTCCTTTATTGGAATTTTTTGAAATTGAATAAAGCACCATTCATTTTATTACTATTAATTTAAACTAAAGCAATTTTGAATTCTTAATGGAATTATTATTTCGCATATTTACTTCCGACTCATAACTTCTATTCGTTTATTTTTTTAATAAAGTTCTTGACATGACCATGTGAAATAGAAATAAAAACTTAAAAATTGTCCTATAAGACATTGTCCTCGATTCGTCAGTATATTATAAAAATTAATCTTTTTATTAGAATTTTGAAGTCGTGGGAAAATTTCGAAAGGTTCGAAAAAAGATTTTTTTGCAAAATTTTAAAAATTTCAAAATTTTTTATGGAAAATTGAAAAACTAAGATGACCAAAAGAGAGAACATGAAATTTTGCATCTTTTTTGGCCTAACAGCTTTTAAAAAATCTATAGAAAAACAAATAGAGAATAAATTAATATCAGTAAATAATAAACATCCTTGATATATAAATGACCCTACTTTTGAAATTTTATTTTAATGAAATAATAACGAATTTTTAGATCTAGTTAACCATAGAATTGTTTTATTTTTTGCTGAGCTGGCAAAATTTCTCAATCATCCATTTTAAAATAATTAGATCTCAATTGGGTCTTAAAAGTACATCTTGTGCAATTTTTTCTTATTAAATTTTGTATATCTAATGGCATATAAGATAATTCACCAAACATGTTCAAAACTTAAGATATATTAAAATCAATTAGCGGTTATTAAAAAATTTGATCGATTATGGAATTTATGATATAGAAAACCAAAATTTCTTTGTTAAACATTATAATTTATATTTTCATTGCCTTTCATAATATTTTATTATTTGCATCGAGCTATTTATATTTAAGTGAGCAATGTTTCACAGGAAAAAAAGAATGTATAACGGTAAAAACAGCATTTGCCTTTCAGGCTACCACAAAAAGCTGTTTAATTCTTGCTCATCCCTTGTTATATGTAGAAAATAGGAAAATCACTTCTTTAACTCCGAAGTCGGCGGTGTGGTGTAGTGGTCTATCACACGGGACCGCTAAATCCCGGGACGTGGGTTCGAATCCCACCGCCGTGCAGACATATACTCAAGCCCGTGGGGAGCATATCCCTTCATCTAGCCATTAGCCGAGCGGTGATGCAGAGCAAATGGTGAAAATACTAACTAATTGCCTATATTATCTAACAGAACCACTTCCCCTCCACATGTAAGTGCTCACGCCTTTGTGGTTGATCTTGGTTAAAAAAAAGTAAGGGAAAAACTTTTTTAGAAAATGGATGGTGAATTTAATTGTTACATTTCCTGCTTCGAACGAAGCTATTTTTGATATTTTTATTCCAAGGATAATATTTTGTGTTTGTCATTCTTTCTTGTCATCATTTAATCAAGATTGTCTTCTTCCATCCGTTGAGTCAGTCCTCTAAGACGTCCTCTAATAGTCCTCTAAGACGCCATCATCATGCTCGCTAGTCAATCTAGGCATTTTTCATTTTATTTTCTTGAAAAAATTATTCCTCTTTCAGCAACAAGCCATTGCATTAAAAATCGGAAATAATATAATTTTTTATAAATTTAATTCCAATTATTCTAGCAAGATAATTAATCTCTAATTGTCATTTGTGCTGATAGTTGCTAGAATCATAAATGGGGATGATTATGACTAAATGACCATTTGAGGAAATAATTAAAAAAAGAAATGTCACTAATAGTGAATTTTCGGGTGTAAAAAGAGGAAATTAAAAATTAATTGTAAAAAGTCTTTAGAGATTAATGCGTAGTAGCTTAGTCGTATCATGCCATCCATCCAGTTGTTACAATAATTAAAGAGAAATTATGACAAAAGTTATTTACTTATTTGTTTATTATTTAAAAAAATATTATACTGCGGATGCTAGAGCATGTTTCAATTTAAATCCATTTTTGAACTAGAGCGAGAACTTTGAACCGAAAAGTATAGTTTGGGTTATAACTTCAGTTCAAATCCAACCGAAGCTTGGTAACTATACAAGATGAGCTTAAGCCCATCCGAATTGGCCAAGTCTAAAATGTTATGACAAAAATATCATACGTATCGGCCAATTTACAAAAAAGGCTCGCACGATTGATTATTTTGGCCATAACTTTTTTGAGCTAGGCCAATTCGGTGTAGCTAATAATCTGTGGCTAATAATTTGCACTATCCTTTTACACCAAGCTCGTTTCTTCAGTTTGGTGGTTTGAACTGAGTTATAACCCAAACTCTACTTTTTGCTTCAAAGTTCTCGCTCGACAGCAAAAATGGATTTAAATTGATCTTGTTCTAGCGACCGCAGAATAAGTACTAATTTAAGGTCTTCTGATCGAAACACTTTTGTGGCATTTGCTATGTCGATCTGCAAGATCGTAATCCTACTACTTATATATGTTGTAGCCGAATCTGCGTTTTCAGCCGAATGCGCATTCGGCTAGCCGATTCAGCATCGGTGAACCAAACATTTTCCAAAAATGGGGGTCAAATGGTTTGAAACCCAAAACCAAATGTCCAACCCATTTGTTTGGGGGGTCTAATACATGTTCTGAAAGTTTCAATGAAAAATTGTTCATCCGAACATGGTCAAAACATCACCCGAACATCAAAACATCGATAAAAACATGCATTTGATGTTTTGACCATGTTCAGATGAAAAATTTTTGTTGAAACTTTCAGAACATGTTGTAGACCCCCAAACAAACGGTTTGGACATTTGTTTTTGGTTTTCAAACCATTTTGCCCCCATGTTTGGCAATGTTCGGTTCACCGATGCAGAATCGGCTGAAATGCAGAATCAGTACAACATATACAAAGCTTTACTTACTACTTACACAAATTTCATCCACGGGATTGGCATTCTGGTGTCGTCACATTCGAACATCATCTGCATTGGTGTCAACACCATCTTGTCCGGCACATTGATGATCCACTTGAACATGGTCCGATCCGTGAGCGTCATCGTGGTCTCCTGCTCTATTGTCTTGGAGGTTGTACCAGAGTGGCCTTTGGTATGCTTGAAGGATTTCTTAACACGAAAATTTCCAATTATTAAGGCGAAAATATGACATAACTTTTAAAATATGTATTCTCTGAAGGTATATTTAGGTAAATGCCAAACTCTGATTATAGCAGAGGTTCGGAAAAATGAAAAATTATTTGTTATAATATCGAAAATTAATTAGTTTATCGACCTAAAAGAATTTTCACTATTTTATGTCCTAAAAAAGATGATCTGAAGGAATAACTATTCTCAGATGTTAAGTTAAATTCTTTGCAGAATAGGTTGATCCAATCCCAGATCAAACATTTTTAGTTAGCGTAAAAATATGGATATCCGACATTGGGGACCATATACCGTAAAACCTGTATTATAAGTTATAACCCCCCTCCCAATTGAAATTAATTAGTTTATCGACCTGTAATAGACCCAGCCTCTGGAGGGGGGTTGAAAAATATAACCCCCCCCCTCTGTATTAGAACCCCCGGGGGTACTAGCCAAAAATTTGATTTTTTATATAAGGAAAAGGAAAAATTTTCAAAATTCAATGGAATAATCGCTATTGTAGTCTATTTCATCAAAAATGCGAGCATTTCTCATCATGGTAAAATTTTAAGGTGTATTTCTTTTCGAGAACCCCGTACTTAGGGGTGTATTTTGGTTCAGGCCCTCGTTCTTAAGGGTATATTTTGGTTCAGGATCACATCTTTAGGGGTGTATTTTAGTCCGGACCTCGTTCTTAGGGGTGTATTTTGGTCCAGGACCTCGTTTTTAGGGATGTATTTTGCTCCAGGAATCCTTTTAAATTTTTTTTGAAAAATTTTGGGAAATTAAGGCACTGATGAGGGAAAATACTATAAAATGAGATAATTTGTAAAGAATTTTGGAATTTTTTTCTTGAAAAATGGCTCAATTTTTCTACAAAATGACCCTTCATCATTCAAAAATGAGGTCGAAAAAATTGTACCCCCCTCTTCATGACTGAGGTTGAAATATATAACCCCCTCCTAATTAACCCCCCTGTAATAGACCCCCCCCCTTCTCGAGGGGGGTTGAAAAATATAACCCCCGGTGGTTATAATAGGGGTTTTACGGTATTTTAGAAATATGTCGGATTGGGGTTGGGGATCCCCAAATGTCGGATTGGGGATCCAACATTTGGGGACTCGGTCAAACAGATTTTTTGGACAAATCATTTTATTATCTAAAAATGGAGCAAAAAATTAGCTAAAAAATAAGCCAGAGCCCCTTTTAATTGGCCTAGTATAAAAAATTTACGATCAATATATTTTTCAAATTTTGGCCAAATTGACGGTATTTTGACCATAACATTTTTGCAGGGGACCAATTAAGAACGGGCCTAGGCTCATTTTGTAGCTAATTTTTTGCTCTATTTTGTGATAATTGATAATAAAATGATTCTCCAAAAATCGCCGAGTTATAGCTATTGGTCCTCAAATGTCGGATTCTTAAATGTCGTGTCATGAAAAATATGGCCTTTCAAACAACCGATGTTAATTTTGTCCTACCGAGAGACTCGACTTCACTGAGTGCGTGGTTTGGGCCTTCGAGTGTGTCGTGGTCTTATACAGGTTCTTTTCTACGAAATGTTCCTGCCAAGAGGTGGTCTTGGTGTCCTTCCACTCCATGTTGGCATTGCATTCGGCTGCTCCTGTAGAAATAATGGCCACAAGTCCGCAAGCAGCAGCTAAAAGTACAGGGTATTTATTTATACGAAATATTAGCTTAAAGTATGGACAGACAACAAAGTAAAAGTAAATTTAAAAGATAAGCAGTATGAGAAATTTTTTTATAACATCTACTTTAAATAAATGTTTCAATAACATTGTAAAAAGTCGTCATTTTTTATAGATTTGGAAATTTCTAAAATATCATATTAACTAAAACTACTGGAAACCACTCAAATAAAAATGAAAAAAATAATTATTTCATGGTGCATTTTCCCGTTATTATGTAATATACTAGAATTGGTAAAAAATTCTTCCATCTGATAATTCTAATTTATTCTTTTAAATCATTAAATTTTAATGTAATTGTCGCAGAAATCCCTGGAAAGTTCCCAAGAGATTTTTTGGAATTAGGGATTAATAATAAACAAATCGAATTGGGACGGAATAAAGTTGGTAATTATTAACATGGCGTCTGATCCTAACATGGAAACAAATCGGAAACCCGCTTAATGAGAATCGGAGAAGGCTTTGAAACAAGTTCTGTTAATGTCAAGAATCGGGCCAGAATAATGATGCAGCAAATACCAACTTGTAGCTAGGTTGAAGTATCCCGAAGCCAGCTTCTTATACCACGGAGTGTTATCGACAGTCTCTGAGTCTCCGGTTGTTTGGGTTGCCAGCACCTCTTCTCGTTCTTCCTCCACGTCGTCCTCAGCACATTGCAGTGTTGTTTCGCTCTCCTCCTCTGTCTTCGTCGTCTCGATTTCAGTCTAGGTTATATGATGATACGGGTTATACCAAAATCAGTGTAAATTTTTAAATCTATCTCGATAACCCTTTAATTCCGTTTTATTTTTGCTTTCAGGAATTCCTTCTATATATAAATAGAATAGAATTTTTTAATTCGTATCAGTGAAAAAATCCGTCTCGGACTCCAACTCTGGCTCATGTAACCAAAAGCTCCAGTTTCGGGCTATCCGCTCCGGCTTGGCTACGGAGCGGAGCTGGCCAAATTTCTGAAAAGCCAAATTTCTGAAAGGTAGGTGCCGGAGGCTGAGCGGAGCCTGGTGCCGAATTTTTTGTAAGGGCAAAGCCGGAGCCGAAATTTTGAACCCCGGAGCCTGGAGCCTGAGCTCGAGCCTAAATTGTTCCTAACCCGGAACCGGAGCTGTAGCCGGAGCCAAAAATTCTGATTTTCCCAACACTGATTCGCATCCTCGGAGTTATTTTATAAAAAAAGAAAAATTCTAAAAAGTACAGGTGTCCAAGCTGAATCTTTTCGGATTGCTTCACTTTTGCTTATATATTTTTTACTTCCAAGGGATACTTATAATTAGGGCAGAAACAACTAATTAAAAATAAAAATATGACTAAAAGTCACAAAAATCTTCAAAACATCACGAAAATTGCTCTAGAAACAAAATTTTTCTATGGTAAAGCCATTTTTCTATTTTAGAAGCAATTTGAAAATGAAAAAAAAGACAAAGATAATAAAAACTAGAAATTCAGAAATTTGGAATTCTATAATTGCAGCATTTTTTAACCTTTGAAAGTTGTATTTTAAAATTTTAATAAAAAGCTTGATTTTGGAATAGTAATTTAAAAATAAAACAAACATATAAATTTGCTCCAAGGAGCTAAAAGTCATGAAAAAATCATAAAAACAAACAAATCATAATAATCCCAAAAAGTGCAAAAAATTTAATAAATATGTAAAAATAGAGACGTCAGATCAATATGAAAATGCGCGGAGCAGCTGGTTTCACCGGTTATGCGACATTTGCGGCCCAGACATTTGCGGCCCAGACTTTTGCGACCCAGACATTTNCCAGCATTTGCGGCCCAAGATTTTTTGCGGCCCAAGACTTTTGCGGCCCAAGACATTTGCGGCCTAGCCAAAATTGCGGCCCAATTAAAAAAAATAACAAATGTTAAAAAATAAATTTAAAGTAAATCTTTACTCGATTCACCAAAGGCTTTTTTTAATCGGCCAAAATATATTTAAAAATAAAAAACAAAAGAAAAAATCTACTAAATATTTAAATTTAATTGCAACAATTATCCATCCATTAAAATTCATTTTAAAATTTTGCTTCCACTTTCCAAATCCTGATAAAAAGAGAGAGTTTAATTCATATGGGATGAAGTTTGGCCTGTCCTCACATCTATTCATTCAAATAGAAAAACCTGTTGAAAAAATAACAATGTTTAGATGAATATAAAATAAAATCAGATGAAATAAGAGAGAACTTTTTATTTATTTTATTTTATAGTTGCATTGTCCAAATAGTGATTCGAATGAAGATTTACTTTTATTTTTTAAATATTTTTATTTTTTTAACATTTTACTTTTTACTTTTATTAAAAAAAAATTTTTAACATTTTTTATTTTTTTTATTTGGGCCGCAAATGTCTGGGCCGCAAATGTCTTGGGCCGCAAAAGTCTTGGGCCGCAAATGTCTTGGGCCGCAAAAGTCTTGGGCCGCAAATGTCTGGGCCGCAAATGTCCCATCACCGTTTCACCACCTCGCTAAAGAATAATAATGATCATAACTTTTTCAGATAAAATATAGAGAAATGTATTTGGTGTCAAAAGTTGGCGCTAAATGTCTGTTATATATTTGCAATAACAAATAACCGCTTTGGCTATTTGGCTAAGTAGAAAAAAAGTTATGGCCAAGTTAAGCCATAAAATCGTGGTTTGGGCCAATGGTCTGGCCATAACTTTTTTTCCGCTTGACCATATCGTAAACTTCTCCTTGCAAGTTTATAATAGACATTTAGGGCTATCTTTTAGCACCAAACTTACTTGTGATTGTTTTGTTTGAAAAAAGTTATATCATTTTTCTAGCGTGTGGGGGGGGGGAGGTGAAACCGCGGGGCTGAAACCAGGTGCACCGGAAAATGCGCTTAGCATTGTTATAGAACATTTCTAGACCACAGAAAAAAGTTTTTTGAGTTCATTTCCCTAGCTTATGGAATAAAATGTATTAAAATTTAGAAATTTGCAATTTCAGGTATATAGAATTGCCATATAAATTTCAGGTATATAGAATTGCCATATACAGGTATATAGAATTGCCATATAATATTCAATGTGAAATTTTTTTATTCTAAGATATTAGGTACAGAAAATTCAGATAATTATTTCAGATTGTTCAATTTTTAATAAATCAAGATGGTAAAAAACAATACTAAAGGATTGTTTTTTTTGCCAAGACATGCTTACATTTTTATTTATTCAAAATTTTCATTTCTTGTTAACCAATCTGATCTTGGAGTTTATATTAGAGGGAATACTTATAATAAAGAGGATGCTTACAGGTTAGATTTTTAAATTCCTTCCAAAGGTTGCTTTTGTACTTAAACGGTTTGAGGTTCTTGTTGCCAAAAAAATTTATGGAGGAAAGCACTTCGAAAATCAGACCCAAACCAGACTATTACTGTATTTTATTAGAGGGGTTAGTCATAATAGAATCGAGAAATTTGAGAGAATACAGTAATTGTTACCTGATATTGCTCCTCGAGCATTCGCGTAAAGGCACTCTTCTGGCTCCGTTTTTCCTTCGTTATAAGGCCGGTGGACAAGGTCAATGCATAGGTGGTGCTGGCGCCATGTCCGTAGGAGCGCAATGCTGTCGTTTTCTGGCGGAACTGCGAGCTGCACGTGGCCACATTGTTGCTACGCTGCAAATTGATCGATCTTCGTTTAAAACAGAAATATGTCCATGTCAGACCGAAATCGAAAATAAAACTTTCCGAGATGAATTCATGCGAAATTTTTAGAGGACAAAAGCATTAGGAATCTTATTAGTAATGAAATTTTTTAGTATTATTATGTTATAGTATTGAAAGATTTCACATCTTTCAATATGAAAATTCGGGATCAGGGTGAACTCCTAAAAAATGGTGTTTCAGTTCAACTTCAAAATAAAAAGTTGGAAGCAAAATCTTCAAAGTTAAGGGTAAACATATTTTAATTCATCCTTTAAATTTGAATCGCCTCCATTTTTTAGAAAATTTCCTTGATTTCTGAGCCAAAATTTTCAAGATAAAAATCGTGCTTAAACAATTTTAAGGTAATTTCATAACTCATCTAACTTATGAACTAATTGGCCAATAAGGCTGAAATTTTTCTGAGTAAAAAAAAGTAAAATCGTAATAAAACCCAAAAGAAATCCAGGAGTTTTTCCTATTTTTAATTTAATTCTTTAAAAAATGTAAAAAATCGTATTTCCATAAAGAACAAAGAAGATTATCGTAATAATAGAAAAATTTCATAAGCTTCCAAATTTAATTGCCAAAAATTTAAAGCCGAGAATAGAGAAATGATAAATTTTATAAATGGACGAATAAATCTAGCGAAATTCCATGAAAATCTAACACCCATATAAAGTGATTTTACAATAAAAATAGTTGTTTCAAAAATTATTAAGTAATAAAGTTAATTTTTATGTTGTGCTTCGATTAATTCAAAGTCAAAGCAAAAAGTTCAAAATAAAATTTTTTTATTGAAGCACCTTTACTTTGAGGCCCTAACCGATATCTTTTAGGATATTTGGGCTGGATAATTGATCTCTTTCCAGACTAAATAAATCGGAAAAATTACTGACAATCTTGGCGATCAGGTTGCAATTTTCATCAGGCGCCACCGTGAACATCCATTGCGGAATGAACACGCCGCTTTTGAAGTCCAGATAGAGCAGTTGCAGTCCCGGATGTTCCGCAAACAGCTGCAGTCGGTTCACGTCCGGAAACCTGGTCATGTCCCCCTCAGTTGTATTGATGTCGACCCCGACCATTTTGTAGCCATCCCACACCTGTGATCCAGGAAGAATTCTTGGAAGTTGTCCATTTTGGACAAATTAAAATCACAATTTTTCAATTGATACAAGGATTTATAAATTTTTTGATTACACGTATCTCAATCTGTAGGTTTATTTTATGTAAAAATATTAATTAAGTAGAATCTGAAAAGAAAATTAAAATAAATAAAAGCTTGTAAATATATTTTTTTAATCTGTAAATTAAAATATAATAGAAAATTTAAAATAAAATATAACATAATATATTCAAATATAAAAATTAAAATTTAGGCAGACAAAATATTATCTAATTTAAATTTTATTTTTATTTTCTTATGGCTAATTTTAGAATTTTGAACTTTGATTATTCAGTTTTTCAAACCCCTCTGAAGCATATCTTCCCTGATTGTCTTTATCGAAAGTTCCCGACATTACCTGGACAGGATCAATAATGGAACCGTCCAAGTCACGCACTGTGGTGGACAAATTCTGCTCATTTCCCAGCCATAACTCAAAGCACCGATTTCTCTTCATTGGGTAATAATAGCTGGCGAGAAAAAAATTTCAAATAATATCTTTTATTATGGTAATTGAGGGATTTTTTAATATTGTTGAGTTTGGCCTAACTATTATTTACAGCGATATTTCCTTCACATGAAATTTCTATAAGGATCCAGAACAAGCTATAACACAAACTACATACAAGTTAGCTTATTAGCTTTTTAAAAAATTTTTTTACTTTAACTTACGAATTTTCCATGTATGACAATTGAATCTCATAAAATTTAGATGGTTTAGAATTTTCTGTGAGTTGCATCTGCTTTAATGCTACTTTGAAACCGCGGAAATTTTTGCCGCATTTCTTCGAAACACTATTGACTTCGTCATCCAATGCGTAGACATTTACCGCTTTCTCAGGCGTAAGTTGCGGCTCATAGCAAAACGCGATCCTTAGAGCGGTGGTGGGATTGAGAATCGAAGTTACAAAAAAAACTTTATTATAAGCTCCCTGCTCCCTGCAGGCTCCCTGAGCCTGGGGGTTCTATTCAGAATTTCAATTATAAGGCTCCCTGAGCCTGGGGGTTCTATTCAGAATTTCAATTTTTAAACAACAACAAAATTCAATAAAATCATCGCTATCATGTAGTGATGTTTGAGAGTCAATTTTCCCGTGATTCGAGAACCGATACCAAGAAATTGAGAATTGAAAATAACTTCAAAATTCGAATTATTTGAAAAACTTTTTGCTTTACATCAGTTTTTAGAAGGTACTCAAGAGCTGCTGGGGTTTGACCAAAAAGAATTTTTTTGTGCGGTGTCGAAAAGGACAGCTGGAGAAAATTATGAAAATTTAGGCCATTTTTAAGGAAATTCCTTTTTTGTTTATTTTTGTTGGAATTTTTTTTTGAATATCGGGGTAAAGGCTTTTTGGCCGCCGGAGAAAATTTTGCAATTTTAGGTTGTCTCCTTATGAAAATTGGTCAAATTTTTTTCCAAATTTTCGAAGAAAATCCCAGAATATTCAATGAAAAAATGTCTCATTTTTCCAGAATCACCACCCTAAAAACGAGATCGAGAACTAGAATCAAAAACTCAATAAAAATCTCGATTCTCTCGAAGGTCTCTACTATCGTGATCTCATTTACTTTCTTTATTTTTAGGTTAACGGTGGTGGGATTGAGAATCGAACTTATTAGTTAGGAATATCACTTGACTAATAAATTGATACGTCCTTATACATTCCACACCTCATAGTAGAGAGATTTCTTCTATTTTATAAGAGAATAGAAGTAGCATGGTTTGATTCAGATTAATTTTTTTAAATAAAATCCTATTGCAGATTTTTAAAAATTAAGGATAATATACATGATAATCCATGTTAAAGATAATAAACCATAGAGGACGTGAAAATTTCAAAAATAAGAGTTTTAATTCATTTATATTTAACTTAGCCCGGGTGCTAGGATTTTGAGAAAAATGGACATTAATAAGAAAAACATATAAGACTAAAAATTCAAAAATCCAATATATACAGAAATTATGCTCAATTTTAGTATAAATTTTTTATTTTCATTGAAAATTTTATAAGCATTCTAAGAAAATATCAATGCTCAAGGGATAAATCGGCGCTACCCGAATTCGTCTAGGCCAAAATCTTTCTAGTCAGCCAAAAAGCCAAGATTCGTCTAGTCAGCTAAAAGACCAAAATTCGTCTAGACCAAAAATTTCGTATTTTATTGGAAATTCGAAAACTAAAAAAAATTAAAAGATAGAGCATTAAATTCTGCACCAATTTGCATTTTATACTTTTGACCTAGCAAGCAAAGCCTTTGGGTTTTGATATCTTTTATAGTGACATAGCACCACTCTTGACCCATACCCGTCTTCACAGCCCTGCAATTGTTTAGTGCTTTTCTTAGGACAAAATGCAAATCTGAAGTATTGCGGTTGTCCACAGAAGGGGCTTGTCGGCTTCAGGTCCATCGTTATGGAATCCGACATGCCGGGCACCTCCCCGTCAATGGTCCTTAATTCACAGGTTTGAATGAAAATTCCAACAAAAGTATATCGGCTCTTAATTATGAAAATATTTTTTAATTATGAAACATTAAATAAATAATTCCCAATCCTATTTGAGGAAAAAAATTATCGCATGGGAATCGAACCCATTATAAAAAATTATATGAAGCAAGGTGGAAAATTTTTGCCACCTACTGTGAGGAACTTGATGTTTTATAACTTAACTCTATTCTTAGATTTTTCTTGTGGTCCAGGGGAGAGCAGCAAAAATGAATCCCATTTTGTTAAGGTCCCATATGTGGCCTACACAGCGGTGTAGGCTTTATTTGCATCTCTGAATTAATTAGCCTATCCGGTTTCTCTAGGTTGCATTTTAACCGATTTTTAAGGAATCGGCCACAGATGCCGACACATCGTTCAACAATTAACTACTGGGCTTTGGGGCGTGGCAATAAAATTAGTTGTTATTGCTTTAAAATATTGTTCAATAATTTGTTTTTTCACATTTAATATTTTGAGGCCTTTTGGCACAAGATAAATGAAAAACTCACAGCATTCCAATTTTGTTGTAGAAGAAATGATTATCGTTTTTCTTCGGATCATCTTCACAATAAACCAGAATATTGGTTATTAAAATGATCAATATAATCATATCCATTAATTGCTTAACAGACATTATTTAGGACCCGTCATCTGAGGATTCGAATCTGACATTTGAGGTCCGACAGCTGAGGATCCCCGGACGCGACTTTTTCCCCGAACCCAACATTTTTTTTCTAATAAAAAATCTGACCTCCAAAATATGTGAAAATACTGAGTTTACGCCTAATAAAACCATAAAAAACTTGTTAATTTAATTTAAAGTTTTAAGTCCTCAAATGTCGGGTCCTCAAGTGCGAGTCCCCAAATGTCGGCTAACCAAATTAACATACATTAAATACATACTCAATATTACAACGGTTAGTTATAATATGCTATAATTATACAAAGAAATGAAGGTGTTCTAGCAAATCTAATGGGACACATTCTTTTTGGTGGCTGGGCGGAGGATCATCTCTCTTCGGCAGATGTGTGTGGTCCCGTTTCCATCCGATCACATCCCCTGAAATTGGCGAGTTCATTAATGCACATTCTTTTCTTGTGTGGGTGGCAAAAGACACTACCACACATTGATCATGTGGTCGCCGACCATCGGCGGGGCCACCATACCCTGAATTTGGCCCAGCTATTAATGCACATTCTTTTACGGCTACTAAAAGACCTTGTCACTTACTAAGTGCTTTGCGCCGGTCTCAGCTTAGCTCCAACTGGTACTGCGACTGGTCCGGTTTTTCATTAATCTCACATTTCCAAAAAATTTTATTACAAAGTTCCATTGAAAGATTATTCTTTTCGAAAATTTAAACTTAGGGGCAAAAGAAAAATAAATGAAAAAAGATCAATAATAACATGGTGCCAAATTGTTCACGAGGCTCAACTTTTTGGCGCCCCATTTCTAGCTTCTAATTATCGGATACTTCAAGGAAAATGACCAATTTTATTTTGAAAAATGCTTTGTTATAATCTCAATCTATAGATTTATTAACATATATGTAAAGTCTGTTTTTATATAGTATTAATCAATCAAGATTTATCCAGTTGGCTTGGTTAGTTTACTCTCGGACTTATTTTAGACCAAAATGACCATTGTCATGGCCATTTTGACATTGCTTTTATTATTTTCATTCCTGCCTTCGGTGTCTTCGCAAACCATGGCCTCACAATTCCTGAACAAACCCAGCCGCCAAGAACCAAAGCATTTTTTCTACGACTCCTCGGGCATCCTGACAATGGACGGCACTGTGCCGGGTATGTCGGATCCGATCACCCTCGGCACCGGACCGTTGCCCGACCATTGTGCGTACAAAGAGTTCTACAAGTTCACCATTTGCCCGTTGGACAAGCAAGCGTGGAAGGCTAACAAGAGAGCATGCCCAAATGGGTATATTTCTTGGATAGTATGTAGATAAAAATAATTCATTATTGCATATTGTAATAGGGAATTTTTGGGAAAAAAGATATCTGAATAATGATCAATTAAGGGAAAA
>LDKF01002694.1:1775-17122 GCA_001026735.1 Rotylenchulus reniformis | reverse complement strand
TTATTCGTTAAATCTTAATTAGAAAAATATTATTGTTAATTTATGAAAATAATAAATAGTTAAATCTTTTAATTTACTTTAATCTGTGAACCTTATAATTCTTTTTTAATTAAATTTTTTTGAACTTATCCTAGGTTATTAATATTATTAATTTTATTAAAAGTTTAAAAATCTTTATACTTATTTTTATCAGAGCTAGAAAGGGTAATAAAGAAATAAATACTAAATAATTAATGAAAAAATCAAGAATAAAACTAATTACATGCAAAAAATTTATTATAAAAACGTAAAGAAAAATAAATAAATTGTTTTATTCGTTAAATCTTAATTAGAAAATATTATTGTTAATTTATGAAAATAATAAATAGTTAATGTTTTAATTTACTTTAATCTGTGAACCTTATAGTTATATTTTAATTAAATTTTATTGAACTTATCCTAGGTTATTAATATTATTAATTTTATTAAAAGTTTAAAAATCTTTATACTTATTTTTATCAGAGCATAGAAAGGGTAATAAAGAAATAAATACTAAATAATTAATGAAAAAATCAAGAATAAAACTAATTACATGCAAAAAATTTATTATAAAAACGTAAAGAAAAATAAATAAATTGTTTTATTCGTTAAATCTTAATTAGAAAAATATTATTGTTAATTTATGAAAATAATAAATAGTTAAATCTTTTAATTTACTTTAATCTGTGAACCTTATAATTCTTTTTTAATTAAATTTTTTTGAACTTATCCTAGGTTATTAATATTATTAATTTTATTAAAAGTTTAAAAATCTTTATACTTATTTTTATCAGAGCTAGAAAGGGTAATAAAGAAATAAATACTAAATAATTAATGAAAAAATCAAGAATAAAACTAATTACATGCAAAAAATTTATTATAAAAACGTAAAGAAAAATAAATAAATTGTTTTATTCTTATTTTTTTAGAAAGAATTAACATAATGATTTAAAACAAAAAAGAGACATCGTCCATGCGCCAGTTCTATTCGTAGGTGATGATCAAAGCCACAATAAAATATATAATTAAATTATTACATAAGCATTCAAATAAAATGATAAAAGAAAATGGCAAGTTTTTGGTAGCGCGAATGCATATACATGTAGAATTATAAATATACTACTAATCGACCTATTTTAACGTCGAATAATTATTTAATAATTTCTATTACTCCATTTTTGGATAGCAATAAATAAAATAAAATAAAATAAAAATAATTGAAAAGCTCAGGATTAATATTAAAAAAAGAAATATAATATAATTTTAATAAGATATCCCAAACAGCCATCATTATGGTTATCCCCTTGAGTACATAAAAATTAATCATTTGAAGATTCGGAGAAAAAGTAAGATTATATTTATAAAATGAAAAAAATTTAAGTTGTAATAAAAAGTTGAAATTGATAAACAAGTATATTATGTAAATAATTTAATATAAAATCAATATTAATTATATGTTGTGATTATTTGCAGTATATATTAATGAATTTAAATTATGAACTAACCGTCAGATAAATATAAAATTCAAAATTATAAATTAGTTAGTAAATAAATAAAGATTATTAATATAATGTCATTTATAGTAAAAAGTGGAATATTTAAAAATTCTTTAAATTTATTTTTTAGCTTAAAAATAATATTTTATAAAATATTCAATAAACTCATTTCTGTAAAATAAATAATAAAAAAGGAATATTTTGATAATTATACTGATAAAATTTTTTATTACATAGTTACTAGGTCTTCATGAGCAAACTAGCGCAGCATCTCATTAGAAAACAAAATATGTAAAAAAAATCCAACAAGCGAAAAGCGTTTATATGTAAATAACCAAAAAACGTTTATATGTAAATACCAAATTAATAATTAATAATAAACAAACTGAATTAGAATGAATTGATTATATAATAAAACAAAAAAAAAGAGGAAAATAAGAGGAATTTTATAATCATACGAAACTATAAATTTGGTAAAAATGAGCATTTTTGATTAATAATTTATATCGGTTTTAAAAATATAAAAAGGATGCGAAAAAAGTTACCAAGGCATAATAATAATATATTTTAAATATTAAATTACATTAGAATTTTTCTTATAATTAGAGAATAAAATCATCATATCTCATTATTTTATAATAATAACAAGATTTTCCTCAACAAAAAATAATTAGCATTTTTAAGTTTTCTTAAAATATTTCTTTATAAACTATTTTATTAACTTCGAGAAAATAAAAAAAGTACAAATAAAAAGTTCAAAAAATATATATTTTTATTAATTTCCAATTAATTTTTTTATAAAAGGATTTTATAACCATATGGCAATACCTAGAAAAAATCATGTTCTCAAACGCATGATCAACTTGAAAAATTTGAATTTTTGCAGTTCAAATTAAAATTAAATTGGCATTTTGAAACAAAACATTATTTAAACCATACTCCCCTTCAAATATAGGACACAAAAGAGGAAATAATCTTTATAAAATGCAAAAATAACAGCGAATTTTTAAATCGGACATAGGGAATTATCTATTTAAAACAGGGATAGCAGTAGCCCGGTTCGTCGTCCAGATGTTCGGCCCATTTCCAGCAACATGTTTTGTCAGTACAGTGATGTTTTCAGCTCCGAGCTTGGTCTTTGCAACAAAACAAAAGCCCAGTTGCACCTAAAGGCTGAAACTAATAAACCAGTATTTTGCAAAGCCACACCGGTCCCATATGGCGCTGAAGAAGCCAGAAATGCTGAATTGGATTCTCATATAAACACGAACATAAAAAAAGCATATTTTGCTTCTTTTCAACTATTCAAACTAATGAAAATACGTGAATTAATAATATATAAATCCTATATAAAAAAACTTGCTCGAATATGCACAGAAATTTGGAATCCTGAAGAGAAAGAATAGGTGTTCTATGAAAATTGAAAAAATGCAAAAGTTTTATAAAAAAGCCTTTCAAAAAAGTGGTCTATTATCCTTGCGAAGAAAAACCAAGATTTTATAATGGCTTATAAAATTACAAAAGGCAAACCCATCTGATCCCATCGAATTATTTTGTTTTTATTAAAAGAGCCTCTAGGAATCCCTATTTACTACAGAACAGACGATGTAATCAAAAACACTATGTATATTAAAAAGGATTGTGATTGAAAGAAGATTGTGATTAAAGATGATTGTTTCCTCTTGGAATAATATGGAAATTCTGATTCAAAGGAATTTAGGAAAAAATTTGATCAAATTATGTAGGCAGCGCTGGAAGTTACCATATTTTTCGTGCTTTGTGATTTTAATTTGTTTGTTGCTCACTGTTATTTTTCGTTTTATTTAGGGTGCCACGAAACCGGGACCGAGACCGGGACCGGTCCGGGACTCCCGGTCACCCCGGGACCAGAGTCCCGGTTCCGGTTCCGGTTTTTAAAAACCGGGATTTCCCGGTTCCGGTTTTTGAGGCCGGGACTGACCGGGACTGAAAATACACCCCTAAGAATGGCATTTTTGGTGAAAATGCATTCTCCTCAACATATAAGCTCGATAAAATTGAAGTTTATCTAACGAATAACCAATATAAATTTTTAATTACTTAGTAATAATCACTCACTATTTTTAATTATTATAAAATATATTAATATGAATTAACACTGGACCAAATAATTTGTCATGTCATGCTTATTTAACAAAAAAAAACAAAATTTATTGAAAGTTAGGATTATGTCAAATTAAATTCTGAGCAAAATAATTATTATTTTATACTACTGAATAAAATTAAATGAAAAATTATTGAACTTACAAGGGAAGGGTAAGACATGTTAATTTCGGATAAATTCGAGACCCGTATAATATTGTAGAGCATCCACAAGTTCCGTCGTAAATTTTAATATTAGCGGCCCTCGTTCACAGGAAAAAAAGTTATGAATAATTCTTGATCCGCGCGGGTCAATCGGTGTGCTTTAAGCGCGGGTCATCGGCGGATCAACCGCGCCATTTCGGTCAGTCAAAATTTGAAAATCATAACAGGGTAAGCCTACCAAAGCCTATATGTGAAGAAAATTATGCTTGATTTTTTGACCTTTTTAGTTTTTCGAAAATTCCTTGAAAATTTTTGAAATCTTGCGAAATGTTCGTATGCAAAGATTTTTTGAGAATTTGAAAAAAATCAAAATGTTGCTGAAAATTCGAAAAGCTAAAAGGTCAAAAAATCAAGCATAATTTTCTGCACATATACGCTTTTATAGGCTTACCATTTTATGTTTTTAAAAATTTGGCTGACCGAAATGGCGCGGTTGATCCGCCGATGACCCGCACGGATCAAGAAATATTCATAACTTTTTTTTTCCTGTGAACGAGGGCCGCTTATATTAAAATTTACGACCGAACTTGTGGATGCTCTACAATATTATACGGGTCTCGAATTTATCCGAAATTAACATGTCTTACCCTTCCCTTGTTAGTCAAATTAAATAGAATTTCGTCCCTTGAGCTGATATAAGGAATAAGGAACAGGCTAGGTATATTTTTTTGTCTATGATATACATTACTTTAATGGTTTTATTCACAATTAAATTTTTCGCGATTAATACTCTTATTGTTCTTTTTACTAAAAATTATTCAAAAATTAAAAATAAAAATTTAAAAATAAATTTTATTAACAAAGAATAAATATACGGAAAATGGAATAAATATAATAGTTTCTCATTAAAAATTATTTTTTTTTTGCAAAATAAATCCAAAAAGCAAGAGATAATTTTATAATTTATTTAAAATTAAAAAATATATTAAAAATTATTATAATCTTCGTTATAAGATTTTTAATAATTTTATCTTTATAATCTTAAAGTTAGTGAAATTATTGATATATAAAAATTATTTCAAATTTTTAAAAATGTCCTAGACATTTGATCTCAAATGATGTTGTTAGATTTTCCGATAAAGCTTAGATATCTGACCTTTTTGCTTGAATAAATTATATCTATTTAAAATTTTACATTTTCATCGATATAAATAAAATGATATATTAATTAAAAAATTTGTGTTAATTGTGGAATGATCTGAGAATTATTCATGCAAAAATTTAATTAATTCAAAAATTTGAAACTTCTTACAATTTCCTATGATTTTTATTTTTTGAGAGAAATAATTAAAATGCATAGAAAATCTACGTTAAATAATGAGTCAATTTATCGATTGAGTAAAAAAGAGGCATCGTTCACACAGAACAGCTAGCTAGTGAGATAACAGCTAGTTAAATCAGCACAAACGGAAAAATTAAAATTGCTGTATGATTAATGAGGATTCAATTATAACTAGTGTCTAATTAAATAATATTAATAATAACATCTAGAATATTGAACAAATAATATCCATGAAAAATATGGTAATAATTTAAATTATTCAAGAAAATATTTTATAAAATCCAAATTAAAAATGATTTGGATCAAAAAAATATAATGCATGACGGAAATTATCTTAAATAATTTACAAATAAAGTAAATAATAAAAATAATATAATGTTTTAATCAATTGCTTTTTAATAAAAAATATTAATAAGATAAATGTATAAAAATAAACTAATTTTTGGAGCTGGGTAAGAAGCGTGTATTAAAAAATAAAATAAAATTCATAACAGAGTCATATTCGATACAAATATGAAAAATAAATTTTAAATATAGTTAATTAATTGTTACTAGCCAATAAAATTAATATATTCAGAATAAAAAATTCAGAAAGAAAAATAATCAATTAAATTATACAATATAATAAATCCAGAAAAATTACAATTTTAAACCCTTTCTTAAAAAAATTTTTTAAGACCCTAAAATCCAATAAAACTATTTTTTATAATTAAATTAATAACATCAAATTTTGATTAAAATTTAATTATTTAAAAAATCCTTTATTGATTTCATGAACCTAAATTAATATCAGAATAATCTAAATCAAAAAGATTATTAGAACAATTATTATTAACGAAAAATTAATATCAGAAATAATATAGTTTAGAAGCTTATTAGAACAATTATTGTTAACAAATTAGAATATAAAATAAATAAATAAATAAAGAATATTTTTTAAAAAGCTTAACTATTCCGAGTAAAAACAAAATTTTGCTAAAATATTTAACGAGGAAAAATAAAATTTAATATAAAAAATTTTAATGGGAGGAGGTCAGCATCGATATCACCAAAGCAACCATAAAACTAAATGTGATTATTAAAACATTCAAATAAATAATAAAATGATTTAAATGAGGATAAATATATTTAATATTATAAAATATGGTTAAACAAACCGTTAGAAATTGCGAATTATCTCATTTGGATTAATTATTTTTCTTTATAAATTGTATTGTTTCAACCAATTTATTGATAAAAATTTTAAGAGATAAGTATTAAAAAAGAAAAGGTATATATATTTATTAATATAAAATATAAATATTTATTAAATCTTATATCTGTAGTAAAGAAAACTATTTTATTTAGAATGAAAAAATTGTTTAATTTAAATTAAAAAAGCAATAAAATTTCTTTCTACTTTATGGAAAATACGAATCCCATTTCCTTTATCAAATTTTTAATGAATATGTATATATATTAATAAAATGAATTTTTTTTGAAATTTTTTCCTTGAGGATAATCTCGAGGAACAAAAAAAGAGATAATTCAGATAAGAAAATTTGGTTAAAATTAATTAATTTTATCGATTTATAGTTATTATCACGGTAAAATAATTTTCATATCAAAAATAAACCAACTTTTAATAATTAAAAATTATTATTGATAATATTTTCAATTAATTCTTACTTTATTTTACAATTATATTTACAAAAAACTTCAAATGAGAGTATAAATTTTTAAATATGTGAAATTTGCTGTGAGTTCCTCCACCATAAAAACTACTTTATTGACCCGTACATTTAAAATATGTTATAAATAAGAAAAAATTTTATTTTCGATAATATACATTTATAAAAAATATGAATAGTCTCATTAATTTAAAAAACAAAATTACAACATTTTTAAAGAAAATTTGTTATTTTAATTAATTTTTAAATTAATTTAATATAAAAATAAGATAACATTTAAAAATAAGATAAAAAAGGTTATCATTTCATTTCTATTTTTTCTTGTTTTTGCCATCAAATCTTATTTTTAAAGAATGCTAATAAATAAAATTTAAAATAAAAATATAAAGCAATGAATTTGAGGTTTGATATTTTAATCATTAATAATAAAATATATAAGAAAAAATATTTAACCTAAAACTTGTTTTAAAAGCAGCAATTCTTCATGTTTAGATAGATTTTATCGAACTTTTAAACTTATAATACAGATCAGCAACTGCCAAATCAGCACAACCTAATAATCAAAATGGTTGAAGATATAATTTGATAATTTGCTGAAAAAGATAATTGATTGAAGATATAAAATATGTTGGTTTTTTATAAAGCATTTAAAGTCTATTGGTGTGGTAACATAAAATGGAATCAAGAAAAATGAAATAATATCTTAAAATATATTATAAATATTTAAAGGGTAAAAATTCATAAATTTGATATTCATATATGGTTATATGAAATTATTTTAGTTTATTAAAAATAGCTGATTAAAATGTATATGTTAAATTGCAAAATATTATAATTATCTGCTAAAGAGATAAAAAACTAGACAAATTTCAAATAATATATTACATAATGTAAAATTAGATTGGTTAAAAAATATAAAACGGAACACATCGATATAAATATCGATGCTAATTAAAACCATTAAAAAAAGAAAAATAATTTGAAGGATATGGGAAGCCAAAATGTAAAATTTTATGAACTTAAATATAAATTCTTAAGAATTTAAATATACCTTATTAAAAAAGTATTATACCTAATAAATAATGGTTATAAACTTATTATAATAATATACCTAACAATATTTTAGTATACCTAAATAATGGCTTAATTATGATTTAGAAATTTAAAAATTGATATAAATTGCTACATCAGATGTCCGAAACTATAAAATTCCTTTAACAACATTTGACAATACTTGATTCTCAATCACGAATCGTAAAACGCATTAAATCCGATTGTTCAAAGATCGAAATAAATTTTAAAAATTGTATTTTTTACCCCGTTCCGAAAATAGAGAGCAAAAACATACAGTTTTTTGTAATAAATACCCAAAATATAAAGAACCAGAGAATTAATAAATTATTATTTATGAACAATTAAGAATTTAATTAGAAATTTTTAAAATTGATTAATAAACAGTTGATTTAAAAATTGATACATGTGTTAATTAAGATTAAATTTTGATTTTATTTTATATTTTATTAAATTAGCAAACATCAATTCCAAAAGCCCTACATATATGAGAAATGTAATATATCCTCGAAGGATGAAAAAGTTGCCAGGCTCTGTAAAAATATGAAAAATCTGGAAAAAAATTATATTAAAATTAGCAAAGTAAAAAAGAAATAATCTTGTTTTTTTAATAATAAAAATCAATGTTATATCAATAAACATATATTATGATCGAATTAGTTTTTCAGAAATAATTAAAATTGAAAAAATTATGATTAAAACTATATATTAATTTTAAAAACTTCTGAATAAAATTTTGGATACAAAAAACTCATAATTTTAATCATAAATTAATATTTAATAAAATCATACTACGTCTGCTCTAAGGAGGGAGGATTTTCGGATCATAACTTCATATAAAAGATGATTTCATCATTTAATAGAACCCGAATGTTCCTGAAGGAGAGCAATGAAAACGATTGAAAATTTAAAAAGAATATATGAACAACAGCTACCAATTGATTGCCAAATATTTAAAAAATTAAATATAAAGATATGTATATATTAATTAATGATGGTTGAAATTAATCGTAAAAAATTTAAGTCATGAAAAATTACATTAAAGCGAAAAGAAAAATTTAACATTGAAAATGAAATAAATTAAAAATCCAAGAATTATCAATAAAAATTAATATAATAGTTAAAATCATGCTTAAATAAATAAAAAGATTACTTTGTTAATCCAACAACGAGCAATCCGAAAAAAAAATTATGATAAAAAATAAATTATGATAAAAAATGATAAAAAAATAAATTTCTTTTCTAAAACACATGTTTAATTAATATTCAAATAATATTTTAAAAATTTTGAATAAATATTGCAAAACTAACCAACTTTAGATATACAAAAAATAAGTTTGTTAATTTGGGATTAAAAGTTAAAAAATATCAATGGGAAAAGACAATGACGAATATATTAATCAAAAAAGTTAATGATGAAGTTAAAGTTATTTAAAAATAAAATAAATAAGCTTTAAAATGATAAAATCCAAAATAAATTATTTATTTTAACGCATATTACGATCAAATTTATTTATTTAATATTTAATTAAAAAGATAAAAATAGATAAATTATTAAATTCTTTTTTATATGTAAAGTACACTATACTTATTTAAAATTCTAAAACTAAGTGCTAAGCCAAGTAATAGCTGCTTCTGATAGTGACGTCATTTGTATTCAATTTAAAAAATATATTCTAAAAACATAAAATCCAAATATAGAATATTTTAAAAATTTAAGAAATATATCTTAAGCCATTATAAAATTTTGACAAAAAAATTAAATATAATGAAAGAACTAAAATTTTTAAAAATTAAATTAATATTAAAATATTTTTCCTTTTGATATATGAGATACATACTTCAATAATTCTAAGGCCAATATGGCTGTAAAATAAATTATAAATTCATCTTTAAATACTCAACAACGTTCTTAAAAAGAAAAATTCCGAGGAAACTCTAACTAGATCTGAATAGGATGATCTACCATTTCAAGATGGATAACAAATCAAATATAATTCTATCATTACTCTTGGCAATTTCAATTATTGAAAATATAGTTAAATAATTATTTTAAATTAACATAAAAGAATTAACATTAACAATATGTTAAATTAACATTAAAATCAACATCTTAAGAAATTGAGAATTGGTTATAAAAAATAGAAGAAAATAATAGAATTTTTCATAATTTTTTAAAAAATGCTTAAAAAATTTTGCCAAAAATTCTATTTTATAGACCAAATACAGTATATAAGCTCGTTCTATAGACAGGAATATTAGAATCAAATTTTTTCAATTTAGTGAAAGAAAGACCCCACATTCTTGATTAATTAAATGAAATTAATAATTAGCGAAACGATCAATTATCAATCGAAAAATAATTATTTCTCAACTTATGTAGCAGCGACATTTCATGGAACAGAAAACGCAATGAAGAGTGCAATTATTATATTTTTAAATATAGATAATACTTATGTAAGAAAGTGCCAAGTAATATTTTTAATATTATTTAATATTTTAATCTAATATTGTAATAAATCAAATTATTTTATATCTGAGAAAAAATAATTATAAAAATAATTAAAAAATCATTAAGAAAATATTTTAATAAAAAATACAAATTTAAGATCGAAAATGTTTTACTTTAGTAATCCTTTATTGAAAGTTTTAATTAATAAATTATTTTATAAAATGAAATGGTCCATCAATCTCTGATAGAAATGTTAATTTACTTTCAGCAATAATGGTAAATTCTTAACGGAAAATTGTGTTAAAAAATAAAAATTTTAAGAAATTAAATTATTTAATTAAATTAAGGATCTAGATAAATTAATAAATACTGTACTTATTCTTTACAATTCAAAACTACTAATTTCTACTTTCTAGACCTAAAAACAATAAATTAAAAAAAAACAAATTTTTTAAATATTCCGAATTTAAAATTTGATTATACATTACTACATTAGAAATAAACCAACATCATTTAAATATATGCACGTGTTATTTAAATCGAAAAAAATTAAAAGAAAAATTTTATTTAAAAATTCAGAGCAAAAATATTTTGAACTATTAGAGATAAATTTATTATAATTAACTATATATTAAATAGTTAATTAAAATAAGTATAAGAAATCAAGCATGATTTTTATTTTTGGTCATAATATATTTAATTTAAAATTGAAAAAAAAGATTATTAAAAATATTAAATATATATTTGGCAATAAAGGCTAAAAATAATAAATTAAAATTATTTTGAAGCGACAATAGTTTAGAAAGCTGGCATAATTTCAATGGATTTAATTTTAAAAAAGAGATTTATATATTGTTTTTTAATAAATTACTTTCATTAATATCATTTTTTAACATAACAAATTTAGGTTATTACGAGATGCATTTCATGGATTGAAAATACTATGAATGCAATTTATATATTTTATAAAAAAATAAATTTACTTATGTAATAAGAAAATGTAATAATAATGTAAATGTTAAGTGTAAGAAATCAAACATGATTTTTATTTTAGTCAGAATATATTTAATTTAAAATAATAAAAAAAAAGAATTATTAAATTAGTAAAATATAAAAACACAATTTTAGTAAGTTACCAAAAATTATTAAAATTGGAAAAATATTTAAAAGTTATAAATGATCAATTTAAATAAAATCAATCATGATTAATAACTTAAAAATTGCTAACTTATATCTAAATCCCATCATACTATAAACATTTATCAGTTTCACTTTTAAATTCTTCAGCCTTAGCGATATTAGAAGATAAATGAAAATAAAAGATCTTATTCAATTAATCAATAAAAAAGATTAATTGGTATTGATTTATTAAAATATTTATGGTATTAAATACTTAATATTAACGAGAAAAAATTATCCAGATAAAATTCCATTATAATCTTTAAATAAAGGTATTAAATAAAAATAAAATTAATTATTAGTTTTATTGATAATCATTTGATAAATGAATAATCTCATTTGATCGATAAATTCTAAGTAAATTCCTAAGTAAAAGTAAGTCTAAGTAAATTGCTTCCCCGTATAAAATTTTCAAATAAATCGTGCAATTTATGTAACTTGTAAAGAAAATAACGAAGTTTATAATAAATTATAAAATGAAATTAATGAAATAATAAATATTTTATCATTAATATTTATTTATAGGATTGATTAAATTCTTCTGAGCATTTTGAACAAATTGAAATTACAACTGATCTAATATGAAGTGAAGGATTTAATTTGCATAGACGTGAAAGGTTTTGACGAAGAATGCACAATAAAAAATACTGTGTCATTCATGTATGGTATTTTTTGGAGGCATAATGAAAATGCTATTTGTACTTAATATTTTGAGCTAATTTCCGGTACTCGGGGGTTTTCGAAGGTGCTGAACACGATGGTCACGGTGTTTCTGCATGAAATTGCAGTTGAACTGCTCGAACTTGATGGGTCATCGACAGGTTGGTCATGTTGACCCGATTGGGCTGAAATTTGGCACACGGGAGTTTTCGAGGGTGCTGAATTCAATGGTGATGTTGTTTCGGCATGAAACTGCTGCTGAACTGCTCGAACTTGACGGTCCATCGACGGGTTGGTCATGTTGCACTGATTGGGCTGAAATTCGGTCCACGGGGGTTATCGAAGGTGCTGAACACGATGGTAACGTTGTTTGACTTGATGTTCCAGCTGAACTGCTCGAACTTGATGGCTCATCGACGGGTTGGTCATGTTGCACTGATTGGGCTGAAATTCGGTCCAGGGGGGTTATCGAAGGTGCTGAATACGATGGTGATGTTGTTTCGGCATGATACTGCAGCTGAACTGCTCGAACTTGATGGAGTAGGCTGCCCTAGCAACCGAAGGTCTTTAAGCGCGAAGCGCTTTTCCAACCGAAGGCGCTGCTTCCTACCCAGAGTAATACGTAGAGCAGAGTTCGGGTACGATTATAAATTGTGTATCTATATAGAGTAATGTTACCCGCGCGGTTTCCCCTGCGTTGCAACTAGTTATATTTTATTAAATTTTTATTACTAATAATTTAATATATTTGCTTTATACATAAAAAGATGAAATAAAAATATAACATGAAAAACATTTTTTTAATAGAATCAAAAATAAATCAATATTAACACATGAAACCAAAGAAATAAAAAGAAATAGGATGGAAAAATTTTTTTTAATTCAAAAATTAATTTTTATTTATAAATTGATATTGGATGATTATGATCATCCAATATCACTTTTGTAATGAAGCTGCTAATAATAAAAACTGAACTACCAGGAAAGGTTCCCAAAAAAATAACTAAGAAAATTTAACATTATTATCTGAATAAATTTTTAGATATTAAAAAAAATTATCATTTCCTATAAAAATTCATTAGAAATGATAAAAAAAAATTCAATTAAAAAATATAAATGTTTATTTATACAAAAAATTGCAGCGACTTCCTGCACCATAAGAATTAATTTTCGACCCTCGCATATTAATAATAATTATATAAATAAGCAAAATAATTTTCTGATAATATGAATTATAAAAAAAGATGGATTAATCTAATTGGTTTATAATAAAAAAATCCAATATTTATAAAATAAAATTTAACTTTTTAATCACTTTAAATATTATAAAAAAATTAAATTAAATTGTTAAAATTAAAATAAATGAATTTAATAGTAGTTATTTCGTAAAAATTTTCCTTTGGTATTTCTATTGTAAAATTCTATTCCATTCCGTTAAAAATAATTTTATATGAAAAAATAGTTAACGAAAAATTAAAAATCTAAAACATTGATAATTTTTTTTATATTTTACTCATAAACATAAAAATTATATTAGAAGACCAAAAAAGACATATTTAAGATCACGCAGAAAAAATGAATCAGAAACCAAATAACCCAAAGTAAAACAAGAGATTATTACGATCCCATAAATATGTAAAATAAATAATTCAGAGCAATGGCCATCCTTTTTACATCGATTATTAAAGGTGGATGGTAGAGAATTCTTTGGAAGAATTGGGATTTATGAACTGCTCTAAAAATATTTGGATTGAATTTTAAAAATAATTTTTTTAACAATTTATATCGGTAAAATTTTACTAATGTTTTAAGAATGGTGGAAACAAGATTAACAGATTCGCTATGTTGGTATTCATAAAATTTTAAAAAATAATTTTTTTTTAATTTTTATTTATTTTTAATACATGTTAAAATAAAAATTATTATTAAAAAATTATGAATCTTTGAGACAATTCGAATAAAAAAGATTAAACAGCATAAATAAAATAAAATGATGTAATATTTTTAAATTGAAAATGACAAGGAATCTAATTATTAATTAGTTAAATAGTAAAGCAACTAATTACTACCATTAAATAAAAGAAAATTAATATATTTAAGAAAAATGGCTGAAAAATTTTGCAATTGAAAAAGTAGACAGAAACATTGTCATAAAAAAATTACTTAAATATAAAATGGAAATTTTCGAAAACTACGAAAAATAATACTCCAAATTTTAAAATTATATTAAATGTTGATATAATACTAACGAGTAATATTTTAAAATAAATATCATAAATATTAAAATAAAATAAAAATGAACAAAAGCTCTATGAAATAATCATTTTCATTTAATTTTTACAATTTGAGGCAAATTAAAGAATAAAAGAATATTTCAAAAGAAATATTAAGAGAAAAAAAAGCGAGCAAAGATACTACGGCATTTTTTTGAATCCTTGAAATTACTCATTCGCTGATATTATCTTATTTTCTATTAAAATACAATAGGAAGAACAAAAATTTTCTATTTCAATATCTTAATTATGCATGGTATTCTACAGCACAAAAAATTCTTCATTGATCCCCGCATATTAAATATTATTTTTTGTTAAACAACATAACATTAATAATTCGAATTTATAAAAAAATTTTAATAAAAAACGAAATTAAATTATAAAAACAGAATATGATAAAAATCAAATATAATAGGAAAGTTAATTAATTATGTGTAATAAAATTCCATAGAATTATAAATGAATAATCTGTTATTAAGATTTTCTATCATAATAAAGGTAACATATATATTATTGATTATAAAATAAAAATAAAGACATTTATAATTATCTAAATAAATAAATTACTTAATTTGAAAAATAAAATATTTTAAAAATATTTAATTAAAAAGTTAATAAAAAATATTTTTGAATATTAAAAACAATTCTAAAATCAACTTATTTGCTCTCGTTAAGATGTAAATTACTTTATTGATGCTAAGAAATGTATATAGTTTCAATCATTACAGTAAATTAAATTAAATATTAATTTATTTAAAAACTTATCTACAGTAATATAAATTATTTAAATGATAATTTTGTATTATGAATAAAAAAGGAGAAAGGAGAAAACGATATTTATTAAAAACAACCTTAAGCATGACTTAAAATTTAATAATTTGAACATAAATCACTACCAAT
>LDKF01002692.1:0-10639 GCA_001026735.1 Rotylenchulus reniformis | reverse complement strand
AGACCAAAAGTATAAAAGATAACATTGTTCAGAATTTCATGCTGATTCTATTGGTATATAAATATTTCTGAAATTCTAACAAAAATGTGGAAATTTTCCCGAAATACCGAAATATAGTGTTTTTAGGGGATATTTCGACATTTTTGTTCGAAATTCGAAAAACAATTTATACCAGAAGATAGAGCATGAAATTCTGAACAATGTTGTCTTTTATACTTTTGGTCTAACAAGTCTAACAAAAAAGTTTTCGTACAGACTACTTTTTTAAGGACGGTTAAAAGTTTTAAGGACGGTTAAAAATTTTAAGGACGGCTAAAGTGCAATTGAGCCAAATTATTTTTCTTCCGAGATTTCCCTAGAAGTTTCATCTTTCTCCATTTTTGACATAAGATAATGATTTTTAAAATATTTTTTATTTCACTTTTTGCTTCATTTTGCCTTTTCTGGGTCCGCCATGATAGATTGCATGGGGTGGGATCCGAACCGGCACCAGTTGGGTAGGGTGCAGTTGAGTTGTTCCACTGTGCTACGAGTGCGGCGAGAGAAACGAGACAGTGTTGGAAAGTGAGAGACGCTTTCTTGTGTTTTTGCATCCCTTCGTGTATTACACAATCCTCGTGTGTGACTGTGTGGAGATTTTGGCTGTGTATTTCCCCTGCGTCTCTACCCCACACAAAAATACACATGTTTTTGTGTGTTTGCTCACCCCTAGCTGTGTAGCAATGTCTAAAAAAAGTTTTTGAATGAAGGGAAGTTTCTGGGTTCTAATGAACTGGGTTCTGGTTCTATTGACCTGACCCCCTGCGCTCTGCTCTCTTTCTCTGTTTTCGCACGATATAAATTCCGGCGCTAAAACATCATTTGAATTTCATTATTTGCATTTCGCTCCGATCCAAATTTATTTATTTTTTCGCGTCGCTTTTATAAAGAATTAAGAATTCACCCTTTAAATTAGTGTTATTAGGGAGTGAAAAAACCCAAAAAATGATTGATTGTCACTGTCATTTGGCAGACGAGTGCTTCAATGAAGACATTCTTCAAGTTTGGGTTTTTTTAGTCCTTAACATTTTAATAGAAATTCACAGGTTGTGGAAAGAGCGCGTTCAAATGGGGTAGTTGGTGCCTTAGTGGTTGCCGAGTTTGTTGACGATTTTACGCGCATTTTGGAGCTATCAGAACAGTTTCCAAATTTTATACATCCCTGCTTAGGCGTACATCCAGTTCAGGTTCCAACAAAAAATCCTTAATTCAATTTTTTCATTTTTTAAAGCAAGGCTGGACTTCTTGCAGCGAAGACTTATACAAGAGTAAGCAAGTCGAGAAGCGAATTCGTGAGTGTGCAGACAGACTATACGCCATTGGCGAAGTAGAAATTTGCAAATTTTCGATTTTTTCTAGAATTTTAGGTAGGCCTGGATTTCACACCGCGCTATCTGAAGAATGGCGACACCGACAAGGAAGAACAGAGGAAGGTATTACGAGCACAAATCGAGTTGGCCAACGAATTGCAGTTGCCCCTGTAATATTTATATTCAAAAATTTAGGTTTATTTAAAAACTTAACAATTTTTGGCGCTATTTGAAAGAAGGCCTGTTTTGAAAAACCACCAAAAGGGTCCCCCCTGTCAGGCAAAAATGAAATTTTTTTTGTTTTTTGGCAATTATTTTGCTCAGAAATGAGTTAAAAAGTGAAAAAATTGTAAAAAATTAAGATTTTGATTTTCAAATGAACAGGGTCCCTCCCCCCTGTTGAATTTTTGGATTTTCAAAACAGGCCTTCTTTCAAATAGCGCCCAATTTTTTATTTTTACAATTTTAGCAATATCCATTCCCGATCTGCTGGAAAACCCGTAATCGAGTGGCTTGTCCAACATGGCGCCAGAAATGTGTTGCTACATGCCTTTAGCGGGAATGCAAAGAGCGCGAGACCGGGGATCGAGAATGGCTTTTATTTCTCAATACCGCCATCTTTCACATTATCAAAAGACAAGGTTTTATTATTTTTTTTCTTAATGATACCGTCAAATAATTTTTTTTTCAAATTCCAGGAAGTTCTCATTCGCGAAATTCCGTTGAGCCAACTTTGTCTGGAAAGCGATTCGCCAGTGCTGGGCCCAATTCGTGAGGAGCGGAATGAGCCTATGAACATCAAATTGAGCGCCGAATTTATAGGGAAAATCAAGGGGGTAATGGCAAAATTTACAAGAATGTTAATGATCTGAACTTTAGGTTTCGCTCGAGGAAGTTATCAAGGCAACAACAGAGAATGCAAAGCGCCTGTTCCCAAAATTGATGAAGAATTTATGATTTTTTAGATTATTTTAACTATATTTATATTTGGTACTGTTTAAAATTTTATATTTTTTATATGTTCATCTTTTCATTTTTGATTAACAATTAGAAATTTACCGTTGTATTTAATATTTATTGTTTTTATTTAGGAACTGCCAAAAAAATAAGATTTTTTTTAAAGTTAAAAATGCAAATTCGTCGGCTAGCAAAAAAAACTAAAAGTCGTCTGGTCCAAGATTGGTTGCCTGAAAAACTAATTCATCCATCAAATTTTGTTATAGCTTTTCAAGAAAAACATTACAAAGACAAAATATCCCAAAGGATTGGTGAATGGTGATATTTCAAGAAAAAACTGCTTTTCAGGCTATACAGGCTTCGGATCTAACGCAATTTTCATAGGTTTAGGATTTTTCAAAAACTTGCTTCGCTTAAATAATGCAAGCTTTTTGACTTTCTGCACCGGACAAATCTTGGCAACTCCACTCCAAAGAATAACATATAAAAAATTGTCATCAGTCATCACCTTTCACCTTATACTAGTATACAGGGCCCGGATTTTTATGCGCAAAAATTTGCAAAATATGTGCATAAAATATGCACGTAAAAATGCCAAAATATGNAAGTTTAACCATTCTGGAATTTTTCAAAATTGCCAAAAAATGTCCGAAAAATTTCAAAAAAGCAAAAAAAAATTTCCCAAAATATGCAAAATTTCTCAAAAATGCATATTTTTCACAAAAAATGCCCAAAATATGCTCAAATATGCGCAAAATATGATATACGAAATATGCAAATATGCACAAAAAGTCGAAAATATGCAAAAATATGCAGTTAGAAATCCATGCTAGAGCGTTCAAAACATGCTAAAAACATGTTTTACGTGGTTTTCAAGCTGTTCTGAGCCAGCAAAAAAAATATGCATTTGCATATAAATCCGGGCCCTGTGGTGATGAACCCGGGCAGATGGGTCCGGCACCAGGCCTGAATTTTGTGAGCTTTATTGGCTGGTGCAAAGCCCTGTTGGGGAAAATTCTCTCTTTCTGCCAAAAAGTAGTCCATAGAACGAGGTAAACACAATCAATCATTCGTTCTTTTCTTTCCATCCATCACACCCCTCCATCCATTCCCTTACGATCCTCATCAAATGTCTCCCTTAAAATTCCAGGTCCATTCACAGGACAACTAATTTTTGGAATTGTCGCCGGCCGCAGGACTTGATTTCCCTGTCTGGGATAGCACGGCACCGGTAAATCCATTCACAATCCCGGCACAAAGTTGTAAAATGCCATTAATTTTACTTGATTATTTTGGCAAAAAATTAAATTCATTGGCTATTTTGAGATCAGAAAGGTGGCAGATACCCTAGTTCCCTGTCTTTTCAATGCCGAATTGTCCGTTTTATGCGGGGCCAGCTTCGGTTTTTATTGCTTGGGAAATATTTTGTTACGGTCTTTATTGGTCGGCAGAGTAAAATTGAGATAAAATATAATTTTTCGCACATTTTGAAATTGTTTCGAAACAATTCCAAATTAATTGTTTCATAATTTGGCCTTTGGTAATTCCTATCCATACAAATTTTGTCCATATTCCAAAAACATCACTTACGCTTAGTCTTCGGTAAAATATTTCAGACCGGCACTAACCAGTAGGTTACCATTTCTGGTACCGGTCAGGGGATCGTTACTTTGGTGCCAAATTTACCGTTACCGTGCTATCCTGGCATCATTTGTCCGGGCCCACCTCAGCTTCCCCATCAACAATGTCCCCGTCATCCGATGATCCGGCTACTGTTGTCCGCCGACAACGGCCCCGTGGTGTCCGCCGGTTGCCCAACGAGTTGTTGCGCGAGATGGTCCAGTGCGTGCCCATGGGCTGGTTCGTCGGGTCGCAGGCCGAGCAGCACCGTCACGGCACTGCGCAGCTTGGCATTGTGCTGGGCACATACCTCGGTCAGGCAGGGACCAAATTCGCGGCAATGGCCAAGAGGGTAAGGAAAGATGGCCAAAGAGCAGAATGATGGAATTCGCCTATAAATAGGGGAATAATGAAAAATCGGAAAAGGAACAAAAAAATCGCGGGATAAAAACGCACTTTATCAACACGAGACAATGGCGTTTAAGCACATTGTCAAAAAGCACCACTTTTCATGGGTTTTAATGGCTTGGGGTTATTGAGCTTTTTTTAGGCTTCGGAGAACTAACGAATTAGTAAGGCATGGGTTCGAAATCCGTCTGGGAGATTTGTAACCTTTTCTAAAGAAATTAGAAAATTAATCGAAAATTTAGAAGAAAAATTAACCAATTTTGGTAAGAAAGAGGCTGATTTTTCAAAATTTTCTCCGGCTATCGAGCTTAAAGCAAAAAAAAAAGTTTCAATTTCTTAAGGAGTTTACCTAAAATCCCAAAAATTCTCTCGGGCAGCCCTATCGGGACCGCCGGCATCATCTAAAGCTAAAGCAGGGCTCGCAGATGTACTTTTTTTAAAGATTTGTACTTTTTTTGGACCATGGGTGTACTTTTGTACTTTTTTGGATTTTAGAAAAATTTTATGCAAAAAATGACCAATTTTCTCAAGGAAAAAAGACCAAATTTTCAAAATTTTCTCTGGCGGCCCCTATCGGGACCGCCGGCACCCCATACAATGGATTTTCTTCAATAAAACGGGGTCAGCTCAATAGATCCCAGCTCATTAGATCCCAACTTATTAGATCCCAAAGCCAAAAATGCTCACTAGAACCCAAAGTCAAAAATATTAATTGGAACCCAAATTTTCAAAATCCGTAATTTTATTGTAATTTTTTCACAGGCCTCGGATTTTCCGAAAATTTTCAAGGCCTCGGATTTTCCAAAAATTTTCACAGGCTTCGGATTTTCCAAAAATTTTCACAGGCCTCGGTTTTCCAAAAATTATCACAGGCTTCGGTTTTTCCAAAAATTTTCACAGGCTTCGGATTTTCCAAAAATTTTCACAGGCCTCGGTTTTTCCAACAAAAAAACAATGGGCAATGACAAGTACGTGATGCGATGACATGTATAACGGCAAGTACGTGATGCGTTCTACTGGTTTTTTACACGTGCTGATTCACATACCAGTTTTTTCACGTGCTTTTAGTACGTGACTATGTTATGCGTGTAATACTCGAGTACGGTACGTGATACTTGTACGTATTTTCACTAAAAAACACAAGAGAGGGGGGAGGGGACAAAGAACAAAGATCCCCACCCATCCATCCCATTCCGTGGATGATTTTGAATGCCGAACTGATCATCGGCGGAGTGGATTAGTGGATTGCTTGCCCTCTGTCACTTCTTGCCCTCTGTCCTCTGGCAATCTTCTTCCATTCCACCAGTGTGTGCTGTGTGGTCTGTCACTTTTTTGTTTGATTGGGAGTGATATGGGGATTGGAATTGGAAAGGATTTTGGAGCAAATTTCAAAAATTTTAGTGCTTTTTTGAAAAAATTTATTTCAAAATGGTATAAAAAATTTCAACTGTACTTACTCACTTAACTTCCGAGCCTGCACATTTTAAGTAAAGATCCAGTAGAAACTGAAATTTGTTCAATTTTATTTAATTTTTTGTGATATATTTTTTGAAATTTTTTTTTCTTAATTTTTTGAAAGGAAAGGGAAGATAATTTTGTTCATTACTAGGGCTTGAAAAAAAAGTCATAAAAAATTGCCAAAAAGTCGACTAAAAAAGTCACAAAAAATCCTCAAAAAGTCACCAAAATTGCTTTAATTTTATTTTTTATACCATTTTGAAATAAATTTTTTCAAAAAAGCACTAAAATTTTTAAAATTTGCTCCAAAATCCTTTCCAATTCCAATCCACATATCACTCCCAATCAAACAAAAAAGTGACAGACCACACAGCACACACTGGTGGAATGGAAGAAGATTGCCAGAGGACAGAGGGCAAGAGAGCAAGAAGTCCACGCCGATGATCAATTCGGCATTCAAAATCATCCACGGAATGGGATGGATGGATGGGTGGATAGATCTTTGCCCCCTCCCCCCATCCTCTTGTGTTTTTTCATTCTCACCAAAAAACACTTCATTGCCCAATAAAATGTGGGGTCCAAAACCCAAACAAAAAATAGATCAGAGGAGGACAAAGGGCACTTTCGACATTTTCCAGAATTCCATTCTTCTGGCAGAATATTTTTTCACAATGCCATAAAAAACTTACATAAAATTAATTCACGCGAGCGACTCTATCGAGGATTTAGGCTCCAGCAACCTCCCGCTAACATCTCCGAAAATGGGAAAATCCCATTTTCCTGAAATTTTTTATAAACAGTGATCGAAAAAATAGATTTTGTTCGTGCTCAATATTCGTGCCACGCTTTTTTGCTTACATGTTTCGTACTCATACCACCTTTTTTCGAACCCTATTGTATTTCGTACTCATGCCACATTTATCGACTCCTCATACTTTAGCTTCAGACCCACCAATCCCAGTCCTCAATATGTAAAATGACAAAAAATATTGAAATGCAAGAAAAAACCGTGCTTGCGCGTTATGACAAAAAGGTAAATCCACCGGTGCTGGGACGTTAAAAAAGCCGCCACATGCTGTAAGCTGGCCTAAAACTTTTTTGTTAGACTTGTTGGAAAAAAGTATAAAAAGCAAAATTGTTCAGAATTTTATGCTGATTCGAATGATATCTTTATTTTTTCGAAATTCGGCAAAATAGTTCGAACGAAAAGTTAAAAATACCATTCGAATCAGCATAAAATTCTGAACAATTTTGCCTTTTATACTTTTGTCTAACAAGTCTAACAAAAAAGTTTTAGGCCAAACTGGAACATGTATCGGGTTTTTTAACGTCCCAGCACCGATGGATTTGCCTTTTTGTCATAACGCGCAAGCACTGAAAAAACATGTAAACACATCGAGAAAATTTTAAAATAAGGATGATAGTGGAATGCTAGTTAGGAATGAGTGGAGTTTATGGGTTTAATTCAGGGGTCGGATCTGAAAATTTTCAAAATAAGAACATCAGGCGCAAAAAATAAGATTTTATGGTCAAAAATAAGAACATTTTGTATTTTATTTCCAAATTAGGAAAAACAATTTATATTCGTATAATTTTATATCAAATATTGTGCACATCATAAAACATTGAGCCGAACATAATGAAAAAATACTTTCCACACTTGCATTTATTCAGTGTCTGTTCTGTATGGGGTGTCGGCCGTCCCGATAGGGGCGGTCGGTGAAAATTTTGAAAATTTAGACCTTTTTTCTCAAGAAAATTGGTCATTTTTGAATTCTTCCAAAAATCCAAAAAAAANAAAAAAAATAAGAACAAAATAAGGACAAGGGTCCAAAATAAGAACAAATCTATAAATAAGAACATTTAAAATTTGTAAGATTAGGATCCCCTAAATAAGTACAAATAATCTTATAAATACGAACATATCCGACCCCTGCTGGTTTAATTCCCTCGGCCACTTATTCCATGATCAGCAGATTACCAAACACAATACACCATCTCATCGCTTTCCAACCTTTTCCAGCTCTTCAGAATGGCGTTGAACGCAGAGATTAACAATGATATAGGGAAGTACGAACACCTTTTGCAAACAACTGAGAATGAGGACGACAGAGCGAGAATCCGGCGAATACTGACGAATTTGCGGAGCGAACTGCAACAATCGTCCCAACAGGCTGCGCAGCAGCAGCAGCAGCCATTGGTACAGGAGGGTCCCATCGTCGATCAATTGGGCTGGCCAATGTTCTAATGGAGTCTCTAGGGAGCTGGGCACCGGATTAGAATTTTTGGCCATTTTATCCTAAAAAATAAAGAATTAAACGAAAGGACACCGCTACTTTGTTTAGGTCCCTCATGAAAAACGATTTTTTCCGGACTTTTTACCCCCAAAAAAATAATCTAAGTAAGGCAGGGTGCCAAACACCAAAAATATGGCATTTGCTCATTTTTGGCCCCCAAAAATATGGCAATTTTTTTCAAAATATGGCAAATATACGGCGCCTTTTAAAAAAAGCTTGAAAATGTCAAATAATAATAAATATTTTATTCTTCATATTTCCCTGCAGTTGATACTTTTTTTTGAGCAATTCTGGTTTGGAAAGAAAGAGATCATAAGTTTGTGAACAATCAAAATCGGGATTCAATTTAATAGAGACAAGCAAATTGAGTAGTTTCTTTTTTTGAATTGAATAGTTTCCATTCAAAAAATAAGTTTTTTCGAGGAAAATTTTTTTGGAAGGAATTTTAACATGGGGAGGGGGGGNTGACCAAGATTTTGACCAATTGCCCAATTTTCTAGTCAAAAATAATTAATTTAGGCAAAAAAATAAAAATATGGCAAAATATGGCAACTGACGAATGGCATGGGCCCCAAAAAATATGGCAAATGCCATATTTCTAGGGTAAAATCGGCACCCTGAAGTAAGGGGACTTTCGAGAGTAGCATAATATCTAATTTTCGGTATTCGATCAATTTTTCATTTTCTTTTGTTACTTGAAACCCATTCATTTAGGCACTATTCCGGGAATTGTCCGACTTCTTCAGATTTGATTTCCATCTCAAAAATTACCCCTCTCGTGGGATTCCTAACTTGGGCTAGAAAAGTACGGACTTCTTTTTAATGCCGATTCTAAGATTCGATAATCAATTCTTATGCGCTGTGCTAATTAAATCTCATAATCATAACATTGGACATTATTTTCCCAGCATTTTGCTGCCGATGCTCAAGCGGACGAACAAATCCAGCCCGTTCCCGCACCTCCTGATGCAGTTGACCCGACCTGCACTCTGCGTGTTAAAACACTCGTCGGTTACAAAGTGTTTTCGCCATCTGTGCACGAAACGGTGAGATATATTTGTGTTTTTTGCTGTGATTGGTGTCGATCAGCTTTGAACGAAGCTACGGAGTATTGCTATGCATAAAATGGTACCAAAGCTTTCGGTTACTCTCCACTTTCCCTTTTAAAGCAAACTGACCACTTTTAGCAATTTTTGGAGAAATCGTTTTAGGTCGAAACCGTATTAGTGCATTACAGAAACATAGTTTTTCGGACGCTACCTAAAAAGTGGCCTGTTTTGAAAAACCACTAAAAGGGTCCGTCCCCCCTTTTAGGCAAAAAGAAATTTTTTTTTTGTTTTTTTGCAACTCTTTTGTCCAAAAAATAGTGAAAAATTAAAATAATTTTTTTTTTTTGGTTTTCAAATGAAAAGGGTTCCCCTGTTAAATTTTCTTTTTCAAAACAGGCCGCTTTTCAGGTAGCGCCGTTTTTCGGATTCTCCTCCGATTAGGTGGAACTTAGGGGAGGCGGAATTGTCCCGTCCCCCTTTTCCAATTGTTTAAAAAGCAATGGCCCTTCTTGAGAAGTTTTGTCTTTTTTGGATCCAATTAAGTTTTTATTCAGAAAATATATTTGGTTTGCCAAGATTTTCGATGAAAAGTTGAATGGAATCTCCAGAAATCTGAAATGGGTATAGTCCGAAAAATCCAAATTTCAAAGTGAAAATGAGGCGCTAGTTAAAAGACGTTAACTTTTGAAAACCCACAATTTAACAGGGGGGACCCTTTTAATTTGACAACCAAAAAAAGATTTTTTTTTGTGTTTTTACCCTTTTTAACTACTTTTTGAGCAAAGGCATTGCAAAAAAAACAAAAAAAAATTCCATTTTTGCCGAAAAGGGGGGACCCTTTTAGTGGGTTTTCAAAAGTTAACGTCTTTTAACTAGCGCCGAAAATGACTACTGAACTTGACAAATAAAATAGTTGGGATTCATAAATATTTTCTCGACTAGGTATGGGTATATATCTTACTCATCGCCTCATCAGTCAGAGTAGATTGAGATTGGTTGTTCTTTTCACAGATCGGCCAGGTGAAGATGACATTGGAGCAACAGACGGGCATTGCCACTGCTCAACAGAACCTGTGGTGCCTGCCAATTGCCGGCAGCAAACGCAGACTTCGACTGAATGACGACGACAGACTGCTGTCCAGTTACCACCACGGCAGACTTTTCTTGCCCAACCAAACCTATAAGTTGGAGATGAAGCAGGCTAACCAGTCATGCTGGTATGTGTGACTTGCCTATGTGTTATCAGACGAATGATCATTGCTCCGCCGAATGGATCTATTGTGGTTCTTTGTTTGTTCATGTTTCTCACATTTTGACAGAAAGTTTTGAGTTTGTTGTCATTTTGTTTTTCCCAAACAGCAATAAATACATGCAAAGATGTTTAAAACTAAGTGTAGAAAAATAGAATAAAAATTGAGAATTTGTGAAATACAACTACATATTTGTGTCTGTCATATCGTGGATTCCATTTTGCCAAGTTCCCACAGCCGTTCAATCTGTG
>LDKF01002691.1:13682-24567 GCA_001026735.1 Rotylenchulus reniformis | reverse complement strand
ATCCCCGATCCCCGACCCTCATCCCCGCGGGGATTCGGGGATGAAAATACACCCCTAATGATGCCATTTTGGATACAATTTTTAAGGGAATTTGGTGAAGGACAAACAAAAGAGGTCCATAGCTCAGTGGAAACGATGCAGGTTTATAATGGTGAGAACGCAGGTTCAATTCCTCACCACCTTTATATTCTAAAATCTTATCTTGGAAACTCTTTTCATTTATTTTTTGATTGTCTTTATTTTTTCCATCAAAAAAACAATATTTTTCTTTAGAAATGATGACAAATTCTTAATTTTCGAATAAAAATTTCAGAAATGGACATAAAATTGATCAATTTTTTAATAGAAAAATGGTCTTAAATTTTAAAATTTCTCCGGCGGCCCCTAGTGAGACCGCCGTTACCTCGCACAGTGAATTCCTTCAAAAATTTCATTTAAGAAATGACCGATTTTCTTAAGGAAAAATGGTCTGATTTTCAAAATTTTTCCGGCAGTCCATGGGCGTCCATGGGCTTGGAGGGGTACGCATTCTAAGGGAATTTTTAAAGGTTCATTTTTAGGGGTTCTTAGGGGTATATTTTTCATTTTTCTCTAAAATTAGCAATCTTTTCTCAAATTTTTGGCAGTTTCAAGGGGTCCGGCTTTCCCGATAGGTGCCGCAAAAGAACAAAATATTCATTTCTTACAAATTTTAAAATTCATATGTTACGCTAATACTTTTACTGTTTTATAAATTATAAATGTTAGACAGTCGGGATGAATAGTCCTGCTAGCTATCCCATTTGAATTGCCAACACTCACCTATAGAATGAATTCAAGGGGCTAGGTCGTTACCGCTCAACTCAAAAGCTCAAAACCGCCAAATGGGTCGTTCAAAAACATGCTGTAGTCTGACCAAAAAATTTTTTATAAGACAAGACTTGTTAGACAAAAACTATAAAAAGCGAAGTTGTGTAGAATTTTATGCCCTATCTTGTGGTATTTTTATTTTTTTTCAAAATTCGAATAAAAATTTCGAAATTTTGGAGAAAATATCGCAAAAAGAGTTTTTCTCCGCAATTCGAAATTTTTGTTCTTTGAAAAAATAAAGAACACCAAAATTCTACACAATAAGTCTTACAAAAAAGTTTTTGGTCAGACTACGGCATTTGGCGGTTTTTTAATCCCAGCACCTGAATTCAATAGGTGAGGGCTGGAAGGTTTTTAATTTTATACTCACAAATCAGATTCCAACAATATTGGGTTCGCCTAATATAAAATAATAATTTTCCAGCCCGCACGCACCTACATATTGAACCGTGCGGTTTTCTAAGCTCTCCCACAAAAATAGAAAAGTCTGCTATAATCTAAAGTCTGCTATAAACTTACAAAAAAGATCATCCAATTTGGCCAAGTGTAAAAAAAAGTTATGGCCATATTTTTGACCAATATCACGATTTTATAGCTTAATTTAGCCATAATTTTTTTCTTACTTGGCCAATCCGGATGATCTCTTTTTTGCAAATTTATAGCACACCTTTTTCTATGGCCTCAATAAGCGTTGTTTTTAACGCCCTTTCTTAAACCACGTTATCCTTTTCATTTTTTTTTGAAATTCCATTCTGCAATGATTGATGGGGTGCAATTAAAAAATAAAATGTTTAGGCTGTCCAAATAAAACCAATACATATGCTGACACCAACCAGCAGCAACGGCCGAAAAGACAATTAGATAGTTCGGCTACTCTATGGAAAACACCAATTGCATGGCGATTTGCACCGGATACAGAATTGGAACATTTAGGTAATCATCTAATAATTGGTTTATCATCCGATAAAAACGTTTAAAACTTTTTGAATGAAATATAAAATACCGTATTCTCTCTAAAATAAGGCCTAGGCCTTATTTTTTCAACTACCTCAGAAGGAGGGCCTTATTTTAGAGAGGGGCCTTATTTTAGAGAGAGGCCTTATTTTTTTCAAAGGTTGTCAGACAAAGGCCAAATCAGGGTGCCCCTTTCCACACATCAGAATCAAAATCCTGGTAAAATCCTAGCAAATTCAAAATCTTTGCAAAAAACCTGTGCACTTTAAGGGCGGCCGGAAAATTTTTTGAAATTTTTCTGAATTTTCTTACGGAAAATGGTCATTTTTAGTGGTATCCTTTTAATTTTTGGTGAAATTTTTCACTATTTTTTTTTGAATTTTGGTAGGGGATTCGATAGTTCCAATAAAGCCGCCGGAGTTATGCTCTTTTTCTTAAGAAAATTGACCAATTTTAGAAAAACCCAAAATGCTGGTATCAGGAGAATTAAGACATAAATAAGATATTAAAAAGGCAAAATTGATTAAAAATCGGGTATTCACTCGGAATCCAGACTCTTCCCAAAAATCCAATCCAGCTCAGAATCCAGGCCTTACCAACAATATCTTGGTCCAGATGGCGGTTTTTTAACAATGAAAAAAGTGACTTTTATGAAGAATTCCAAATTGCGCAGAACATTTTTTTTTAATTTGTGGTACAGTAAAGATTTGAAAGAATTCAAGACTTAAATTAGAATTTTTTTAATTTTCACATGTTGAGGAGTTCAAGAACGAGCATGCAATCACAGGCCTTTGGATTCCAAAAATTAGAGATCGAACTGGGATGGGGTTTTCTGGTTTTTTTTCTGGGGTCTTTCTGAGTCTGGGGTTTACTGGGTTTGGGGTTTTTCTGAGGGTTTTAAAAGCCCAGACTCCAGAACCAGAACCATATCCTCAAGATCTGGGGTTTTTTGGGAGAACTTATTATGTACATTTTGTGAAAAATTCCAAATTTTTTCGTGAAATTGAAGAAAAAAGTTAGTAAAATATTTAAAAATATATATTGCAAAAAATATTGAATATTATTTTTAAAAATCGCAAAAAAAAAAATTTTCCCCCAATGCAAAATTTTCAATATTTTAAATACTAAAAAATGATTTCACTTAGGATAATTATAATTTTTGATCTGAATCCAAATCTGTGTCCATTCCAATTTTGACTTATGCGTCATCTGGTCACTTCTTGACGTTGATTAATTTTTTGTAATTTATCTTTAAGGGGTAATTTTTGACGCAGAATCCGGTTCCATTTTGACATCTTTGCTATCTAACGCAGAGGTCCTTTTTGGAGGAGAGGGGGAGGGATGCCAATGTTTAAAATAGGAATGTCCTTTTTTGGACCAAGAGTGTCCTTTTGTCCTTTTTTTGGATTTTAGAAAATTTTATACAAAAAACGACTTAAGAAAAAAGACGACTGATTTTTCAAAAACAATGGATTTTCTTCAAAAATTCTTAAATGACCAATTCCTGAAGGAAAAAATGATTAAATTTTTCAATAAATTTTCTCCGGCGGTCCCTGTAGAGGCCGCTGGCATCTCAAACAGTTTCATTTCATTTATTCCGATTGCAAAGGCCAATAATACAAAGTAAAAACATGGCACTGACACGCAATTATGAGAAAATAATCGTCAAAAAGATAAACATATAAATGAAGATACTTTTAAGTGAATGGGTATAAAATACATACAATTGATAATATGGAATGGGTGTTGTGGAGTATAGAATAACATGGATCACCAATCAATCAGCCTAATAGAGAATATATGAATGAAAGTAGTTCATTGTCTAATGAGTGTATCACAAATTTAGAAGAAAATTCCTAAGGTGCGCTTTGAAAGTTTTTGGATTGTTGGAATCTATTACAGATTGGGGAAGTGAATTCCAAAGAATGATGGATCTATTTATTAAGGAATTTTCAGTTTTTGGGTTTTTCTTGACTACTCGGATTTGAACCGAGTGCCTTCGAGATTGTCTCTGATTTATTTCAAAGAATTGGTTATAATCTAGGTGAGTGAAGCCTTTACAATTTAAAAAATCATGACAAGATCAATGATCTTTCACCTAAGTGTCAGGCTATCAAGTTTAAAAAAACTGAGCCTTGATTCAAATGTTAATTTCAGGCTCAGTTGATAATTTTTTGTTATGATGACGAATTTAAGTAAATTAAGATGTAAAAAGATGAAAATACACATTATTATACCATAAATGGAAAGACAACAATGAAATTGTCGGGGAGATAAATTTGCTGCATAAAATTGATTATTACTCCGAATTTTTAATTTTTAAAAAGTCTCCTTTATTCTGTGAATTTTCCCCAGTGAAATACTTTATTTTTGCTCCAGTCTTTTTTCTGAAAATTTTCAATACGACCTTTGATCTAACGGAGTTTTTGTTGCATGATAATTTTTTAAATTTCAAAAAAAATTGACATCAATGTCAAAAAAGTGACGACAGAATGACGCCAGAATTGGATTCAGCATCAAAAAATTACCTGAAATTACCTTCCTTCAGGCATTTTTCACAAATTTGTAAATATTAATCTTTTTCTTGCTTCATCATTCTTGCTTTCGATAAACTAGAAAAACTCCGAAAATTTCATAACCCCACCAGAAAACCAGATTTTTCTGATAAAATCTAGGAGCCAAACTTTTCGGAAATTTACATGATTTGTTTAATCAGAATAGCTTGATGATATCTAAAATTAGATGCATTTGAAGATAAAAACAAAGAATTGTCTGGAAATTATTTTTATTTTTAGTCCTAATAGGGGGGTGGAGACTCGACGCTATTGCTTGTCATGATCCTTAATGGCTGCAAGCATAAAAATGATGCCAATTATAATACAAAAAAGTAATATACCATTTAAATAAATCTTAATTATAAAGCAATAATCATTTTATTTCAGAAAGCATTGATAAATGGAAAGCTGCCATCCAAGTGGGCCTTCTACACATCGAGTATAAAATTTAATAAAAAAATAAAATTTTAACATTATTTTAAAAGACCCTCATTAGACTATTCTTATAAAAAAATATCAAAAAAATAGCGGATCAGTTTCCAGATGCAAAATCGCCCAAAATCAAATGAGAACATCGAATCTTATCCAATTACCATCTGAAATGGAAAAATTTGTCGGTCTTAATGGCATTAGTACGTTAAAAATTATTTGTTTTACAATTTATGACAAAGTATAAAAGGCGAATATAGGCAGGTTTTTTATTTTAAAAATTTTAAATCTTCTTAGCTTTTTTAAAGCTTTAGAAAATTTTGAAAATTTGAGAGCAATTCATGAAATTCGAACAATTAAACCGGATAAAGCATAGAAATCCACATAAATTTTCCCTTTAAATTTTTGCCTTAAAAGATGGTTGAATTTCGATTTTTGCATTTGACACTTGATTGGCACCAGAGCACTATAATCAGCTTAGAAAAGCCAGAGAATTCCAACTTTTATTTTAGCTTTAAAACATATCGTTGTCTGATTTCTTCTTCTCTGCTCATTCGCTTTTCCTGAGCAGATCAAAATAAGGAATTCGCTTCATAAAATTGGTTCAAAGCGTTTCTCCCAGCGCCCAATTTTTATTCTACTTTATAAGCGATTTTGCGTCTAGCAATGGTTAATCTTTTTTGCTTTGCTCTATTTTTGAAAATTGGTTGAGGAAGGCCCCGACCAGCAGATTATCAGTAATAGGAGTTATTATTATTAAAGGAAAATTATATCACGTAGAGGAGTTTGTAAAAATGATAACTCCAACTTTATTCGTCCCTCCCAACGATTTGATCCGTCTCCTATCTATTCTGTTTCTTTGATCGATTGTTTTAAGCCGGGTCTTCAGTCTTCACAGAAGACCGACATTCAAATGATCGACAAATCAGAAGATGTAACACCAAAAACTTTTTTGAAACTTCCAAAACCAAAACTATAAAATTTTGAAAATTTTCGGAAAACACCAATTTTTTGTATTTTTTGAAAATTCGAAAAATTTCAAAATTTTTCAGAGTAACGCGAAAAACTAAAAATACTAAAGGAATTAAATTCTGAATATAATTGCTTTTTACATTTTTGGGACTGTAAGCTTCAAAAAAAGTTTTTGGTTCAATCTTCTGAGTATCGGTCTTTTGGCACCGCCCCATATTAAGCAATTGCTGAATTCATTAATCAATATAGGAATGGGTAAGAATCGATGTTTTGTATGATAAAGTTTGATTTTGATCGGAGTAATTGACATTTTTGGCTATTGACAGTATAATGATCAATTTTTTGGATGTATTTATTTTCCAGACGGGGATTTCGGGATATTGGTTTTAGGTAATTAACAAAATTAATTTGAAATTTTTACACAGAGATTTGACCTGCGTGAGATTCTATGAGGATACAAACGTCCAAATCGACAGCCCTCACCTTTATTTCCAAGCGGTAACGCCACAATGCGAAACTGAAGTTGGATTAACAGTGTTTCGTCATGTGATAAATTTTGCGGAAAACTGCATTTATGATAAAGTGGTATGGTATATCACTTCTAAAATTTATTTTAATATTTTGATATGGATAATTTTAAGTTTATCATATTTTCTTATTTATTTTAGAGCAAATAAGTTCCAATGCTAAGGGATTTCCAATGTTAAGGGCCAGTCCAGACCATCAAACCTTCTTTGAAGGTGGTGCGAAACTTGCGGACCGATACGTGCGGACCGAAATTTGCGGACCGCCATCAAAAATCAAGAAAAGAAAATATTTAATAAAAATTTTTTAAATTTTTAAATGGGGTTTTCATGGATGCTAAATTTGAATCTGACGTCCAATTTATTATATTTTTCTGAAAATCTATTTTTTTGGAAATCATTTGATTTTTTAACAGATCATTAATTTTTTTAATGTTTTTCATTTCAAGCTGCATTACTTCCCAGCTTTTTAATTTTACAATCACCTAATTCAGTACCCATGAAAACAGGGGCGTAACGAGCCGAAGATTTCGGAGGGGGCTATGTACAAAATTTTCAAAAAAATATATGGTTTAAAACGCGTCCTTTTTTTGCAATTTTAATATTTAAAAAAATCGAAATTTTTTATTTTCCAACTTTATTTTCCGACAGTAGAAGGCGGTCTCCGGCGGCTCCATAGGGGCCGTTTAAGAAAATCTTGACGATTTTTGAAAAAAATCGATCATTTCTTCAATTTTTTCAAAAAAAAATTTCTCAAAAAATTTCAACAGGGGGACCCTTTTCATTTTTTTGGGGTCTTGGAATTTCGGAGGGGGCTTCAGCCCCCCTTAGCCCCCCCTTCGTTACGCCCCTGCATGAAAACCACTCAATAAAATTTTTAAAATTTTTTAAAAATTTTATTTTTTTTATTAAATTCGGTCCGCTCGGTTTGGTAGGGCGATTTTGGCCGCAAGTTTCGGTCCGCAAGTTTCATACTGCCTTGTTGTAACCCTGTCAGGCCAAAAAATGAAATAGTTTGATTTTCCTAATTTAGTTAGTTTTGATGGGCTATATTGGCTCTATTTTAACGACTCAGCTTTTTTTTGAATGTTTATTCTCTATTTTTTAACGACTTTCTTGAACGCTAAGTCTCTAATTCCAATTTTTTGTAAAATATTTAAAAATATTAACACTCTTTATTATAACACCAAACAGACCGTCCCACACGAAGTGTTCCACGCCTTGGGCATTCATCATGAACATGCGAGAGAGGACCGTGACAATTATGTTTGGATCAATGGCAAAGCAATTGCAAAATATGATGCTGAGATGAACGCGAAAGGCCAGTTCATTGAGCAATACAAAAAGCAAAAAACTGATCAGCATCAGCTGCCCTACGATTTTGGTTCTGCGATGCATTATCGCGATTACGTAATACCGCGCGACATTGCTTACCAAATGTCGATAAGCGGACACTTTACCACTGATCTCTCTTTCAAGGACGTGAAATTGGTCAACCACATTTACTGTAGGTGCCTTTTTTATTCGATGAATTGATTCTGAAATTAGTCAAATTATGTATGAATGTTGATGTAAAAATAACTTATTGCAACCTAGTATCTGTTTGGACCAAAAATCTAACCGACAATTAATATGAAATCTCGATTACAAAATGATTTTTTGAGATCATCCGATATTTTCTTAATCATATTAGTTGGAACTTATGTAAAATTTGTTTTCCAAGATTTTGTTATCGGGTCAAAATTATTTTACGAAAAACATATGGCAATTGGACCACTCCTATAACTCGGTTCAAAGACTTACAGTAAAGGAACGGTGGCTGGGTCAAAAGATAGAGCATAAAATCAGCAACAAAATGAGTCAATCCGTTTTGGATATTTTGTGCGGAATTTGGACAATTTTGATCAAAATACTTAAATTTTGAATTCCTTTTTTCAAATGGATTAACAAGAAATGACTTTATAACTAATTTTAAGCTCAATTCTTTGAGTAAGTCCCCAGGAGAACGGAAGAAAATCATCTATAATTTGATCAGAAAATAAATGAAATGTGGGTTTAAAAAGTGCTAAATGCAAAGAAAAAGTACTTAGGGTGGAAACTAAGTTCTGTCGCATATCAAATGTACCATTTTAAAAAATTCATATCTTTGGTATTTAGCGATCAATTTTTTTGATCTTTTTTTATTTTGTAGAACAAATTGTTCTCTTTCATTTTTAAAAGAAAATTTATTCCTTTCTATTTTTTAAAAAAGTTATATATTTTAAATAAATATATCCAAAATTGACATTTGACCATACTTTTTCTATGGTCTTTATCTGAACTTTTCCACAAGGATTGAGACCTGAAATCTGAGCCAAAAGATAGTCCAATAGACAGACCATCTTTTAGACCGCAAAAAAGAAAAATTTTCTGGATTCAAACAAGAGTGAAATGGGGCCTCTAAATACACCTAAAAATGGGGCAATTTCTTATTCCAAAATGAGAAACTCAGTTGTGAGATTTTTCACATTCTAAAATCATTTTTATTCTTTATATTATGCCATTTTAGGTCATATAAATTCAAATTTTAATTTTCCTTTCGTGTTTTTGGTCATTTTCATAAAAATATAATTTTTTGACTATAGGCCAAAAATCGATGTTTTCAAAAAGAGCCCCTTGAAAAAGCGATTAAGCTGTGAAGCTGATTCTTACAAAGAATATTCAATAAATTGTGCTCTATCAGATTACAAATCTAATTGGTCGCCTATCCTTCTTCTTTGTCAAGAAAAACTTGGTCCAATATGACTATGTCCAAAATGACTTTGGGTTTTTTTGCCTCTAAACTCCCCTGAATTTAATGAAAAGGAATTTGATCTTTTGCTCAAAAAGTGGCAACTTATAATAGATCATAATTTTTATATTACGAGAATTGATTGAATTAAATTTGCTTTTTTAATAAATATTTTTATGAAGTCGATGAATATGCGACAGAACTTAGTTTCCACCCTAAGTATAAAAACCGCCATTGTGCAGAATTTCATGCCCTATTTTATATTATTTTTTTCGAAATTCGAACAAATAGTCCGAAATTTTCGATAAAAACTTTTTTTGATATTTTCGAAAATTCCGATGTTTTTATTCGAATTTCGATAAAATTAAAAATATTATTGCGCTTATTATACTTTGAATATGCGGAAATGATTTGTGTTTGATCACGTCTAGAATATGGAGATCAAAAGGCTTCCGGCCTTATATTTTTTATACTTTTTATAACAAATTGTTTGGATAGAAAATTTTTTTATTAGCACTTATACAAAATGAGGCTAAAATACGAATTTTGGCGCTAGTTAAAAGGAAGGACGTCTTGGGACTCTAACCATCCTTTGAGTCCCGGAAGATTTTTTGAGTCCCAGCACTTTAAATTCATTAATGATAAACAGAGAACACAATATATCATCCAATTTTATTTTTTTCAAAATGCCTCGAATAAATGCTCTTTCTTCCCTCGCCCTAGCATTTTGTCCGAATATCGATTCCATCTTATAAGAATCGGTCAAATTTCTAAATTTTCTAATGAAAAAATTTCAATTTTCTAAAATTTCTAATGGAAAAATTAACATACGTACAAAAATACAGTAAAATCACATGAAATTTGAATGCCGAGACTAAAACAGTTAGAGTCTCACAGTGAAATTTCAACGCCGAGACTCAAACAGTTAGAGTCCCAAAACATTAGAGTCCCAAGACGTCCTTCCTTTTAACTAGCGCCCGAATTTTTTAGTTGAAACGAACAAACACTATTTTGTACCAAGAAGCATTTAAGCCGCTGAGGATTCGCGCCTAGAAAATCAATTTTCTCGAAATTTTGTGACTCATCATGCCCCATTTTAAGATTGTATAAATCTATCATGTATGCATTTCTTATAGATCACCCACCAATTAATTGTACGTTTTAATGTTGTGGAGTCAAAATATGATTAAAAATATAAATGATTCTTAATTATTATTTAAAATTTTTAAATTAAGGCACCACAAAATATCCGTATTTTCGCGAGAATCCATCAGTCACCCGTTGCGAAATTGGAACGCCAAAATGCAAAAATGGAGGATATCCGGATTCGCTGCAAAAGTGCGAAAAGTGCCGTTGTCCGCGAGGATATGCAGGGGATCAGTGCACGGATCTGGAGGAAAGTGGTGAGAAGCAAAAAATTTTCTTTTGGCAAAATTCACTTTAAATGGATAGGGCTTCCAATAAAAAATTGTCAAAAAAAAATTTTTTTTAAATTTTTTTTTGCAAAATATGACCATGCAAAAATTTTCTCTAAAAGTATTCTAAGTATTTTTAAAGTGGTAACGCATTTTCTAAACAAAAAATAAAATTCCAAAAAATCCAACAAAAATTGAAGAAAAATGCACCTTTTTCATTTTTTTCCAATTTTGATTATCGAAATGGAATTTTACCTACATAATTTCCTAGTGCTTTAATATTTTTCAGTATATTTTTTATGTACTTTTTTTTATTTTTCAATATATTTTTATATACTTTAAGCTTTAATTAATGACCCGAAGCAACATGCTTTCGGGTCATAAATTTGATGAGCTGAAATAAAAATTGAAATTCTC
>LDKF01002691.1:0-13582 GCA_001026735.1 Rotylenchulus reniformis | reverse complement strand
AGGGGGGGGAGGGAGAGATACTCGTTTGGTTTACGTCTTCGATTTTGGTTTTTAGAAAATTTTTGAAAAAAAATTATGCTGAAAATTGATAGAACAGATAACAGTATAAGTTCATATATGATTTTTATGCATAAATTTTATAGGTATTTAAATTATTTGAGATCAAAAGTAGAAAATCAAAGGCCCAAACTTAATCCATTATTCGCTACATAACGTCCAATAGGCAGAACAGCTAGGGAAGGCAGGAAATAAAATATTTTTCTTTCATGTATTGATTGTAGGTAATGATCATCCTCAGATTTGCTTATTAGCAACCCACGTCTCTCCAATCCGGGGATACAGCGATCACGCTCAGCAACCCTTTAATATTATACATGAAGATTTTTTTTTAATTTCCATGTGAAAAATTGACTTATCATTAGGGCTGGGATAGTTATGCATTATAATTTGGCAAAATATGCGTATAAAATATGCTCGAAAATGCCAAAATATGCACCAAAATATGCATTAAAATTGACCAAAATTCATATAAAATATGCTTAAAATTTATGAAAAAATGCAAAAAATAATTATTTCTACCCTTAATTTTGGCGATTAAACATTCATTTTGTCAATTTTCACTCTTCAAATTTGAAAATTGTCTTGAAAATGCTGAAAATTGAAAAGATAGACACGAAATGACTAAAATTTCTCAAAATTGGCATGAAATGGCGAAAAATGCAAAATAAGTTCGAAATGCCTAAATTTTACAAAATTTGTATAAAATGTCAAAAAATTTTAAAATTTGCAAAAAATATAATCAAAATGCCAAAAAAATACAAAAATTATGAATTTTTGACCAAAAATGGTAAAATATGCTCAAAATATGCTCGAAAAGGCCAAAATATGCACCAAAATATGCAAATATGCTTTATGCTCCAAAATCGAAAAATATGCAAATTAAAAGTCACTAAGAAGGTTCTAATCAAGTGGAAATGAGTTTTTCGTGGTTATTTCAGCGTTCTGATATCAGGAAAAAAATATGTATTTGCATAACTATCCCAGTCCTACTTATCATTTAAAAAAGTTGAATTTTTTCAAAAAAATCAGAAACTAATAAACCAAATAAATCATTTATAATACTAATTAGTAATATGTAAATTCATAATTTTGACTTGACAACAAGTCGGAATGAGATAAATAAAAATATGTTTCTAGACAGTGAATGTGGACCTGAGATGGAACTTACAGCAATTCCAAAATGGAAGCCTCTGGATTCCAATAAGAAGGCTGGAAAGTGCATCTGGCGGATCAGGGTGGGGTTAAAAAATTATATTATATAGTACAATAAATAAAGCTTGGGCAAAACGTTAGACCGCCGGTGGGACTCAAATCTCAAACCCGTGCTGAGTCATTCCGCAAAAAGTATCAAAATTGTAGCTACGCGAAATATATCAAAAAGAGCGTTCCGCAAAAAGTATCAATATGCCAAACTGACCAAAAGTGGCGTTATTGCTTAAAATAAATATAAGGTAGTGAAAAAAAGAAAAAAAATGAGAAAAATTTTTTTTGTCGTTGCGACGACAATTTTTTCCAGCGGCCCCTATCGGTGCCGCCGGTGCCCTTACAGTGAATTTTCTTCAAAAAATCTTAAAAATTGACCATTTTTTCAGAAAATATATAAATATTAAAAAAAATTTCTCCGGTATCTGAAACCAAAAAATGATCAATTTTCTTAAGAAAATAGTCGAAAATATTCAAAAAAGTTATGTAGAAGAAAATTATTTGTGAGCATATATTCAATGCATTTGAGATGAATGTGATAAAAAGAAATCGATAGATAAATAGTTGCAACAATATGAATCACAATCAAATTGTATTACATTATTTTGTTTGTTGATATCTATTTCACTATCAGTCAAAGTTACGCCTACCGCATTAAAATTATTCGTGGTTATTTAAGCATATACTCATGAGTCATGACTAGGGTTCACAAAAATATGGATAAAAAATCGCAAAATATGGCCATAAAATATGGACAAAAAATCGCCGAATATGGACGAAAATACGAAATTTTCTCCAAATATGGACAAAAATATGGAAAATATGGATAATAATTGGCGAAATTTTGGCAGAAAAAATGAAAATTTTTCTTCTAAAAATCATTTTTAATATTTTAAAAATGAATTTACGGAGGAAAAAATAGTTTAATTTCATATTCCTTTTCTGAAAATTAACTGAAAAATTTTTTTTGTAAAAATTTTTTCCAAATTTTTTTTTCCAAAAAATCATAAATTTTTGGATTTTATTGCATTTTTGTTTAAGAATTTTCTTAAAAAATGGTGAAATATGGACGAAATATGGAATATGGACAAAAAGTCCGAAATATGGAAAAATATGGAAAATATGGATTATAAAATGATGTCTAGAAGGTTCTAATAAAGCTAAAAATGTTTTTTACGTGATTTTCAGGCCATTATGAGTGGGCAGAAAAAATATGGATTTCCATACGTTTGTGAACCCTAGTCATGACTAGGGGGCGGACTTTTAGGGAATTTCCCTAAGCCAAAATAGGGACCTATTAGGGAGCAAAAAAAGGTCAAAATAGGGAGAAAATAGGGAGGAAAGTAGCGAAAATAGGCAAAAATAGGGAAATTTTTTTCCCCAAAATATGACCTAAAAATTCAAAGATTTTGTTTAAAAAGAATATTAAGCCTTTTTAGAACCAATTTAACCATATCTTGAGATGTTTTCATTAAAAAAATTGAATATTCACAAAGAATATTTAAAAAAAAAATTCGAAATTTTTTCAAAAAAAATTGCGAAAAAATTTCAATAAAAAACTAAAAATTATCCCAAAATTTTGGGAAAAACTAAAATTTTTCGGAAAAAACTAAAAATTTTTTTCCAAAAAATCTAAAATTTTCGGTTTTTACTGCATTTTTGTGAAGAATTTCTTTAAAAATGGGCAAAATAGGGAGAAAATAGGGAGAAAAGTCGCGAAATAGGGAAAAATTCAGCCAGGGTTAAGAAATAGGGAAAATAGGGAAAAAATCCATCAAAATACATTTAAATATGTCTAAAAACGCGTTTTTGAGCGTTTCCCTACGATTCCCTGTCTTTTAAAAAATAGGGATTTCCCTTAAAGTCCGCCCCCTACTCATGACATAATACAATTTTTTAAAAATTACGCCATCCTTTTTTGGTAAATGATCATTCATTTTTCTCGCGCGCCTTCACTCGCACGCCTTTGACCCGCGGGTCAAGGGCGGGTCGACCCGCGCGGATCGCGGATCATGAAATACTCATAACTTTTTTTCTTGTGAACGAGGGCACTAATATTAAAATTTACCATGGAAGTTGTGGATGCTCTACAATATTATATGTGTCTCGAATTTTTCCGAAATTAACATGTCTTCCCTTGTTAGCTTATTTAGAGAAATATAATTAGTTAATAAAAGTTTAAAAAATATGTTTAATTAGAGCTAACGATTTATAATATTTTTGAATAGATTTTCCTAGATCTCAAAATCATATTGGTAAAGAAGCATAAAAATGGCCATTTTTAGCAATGTTAAAATACGCCCTTTAAATTTTATAATATTCAGAAAAATTTGGCCCGAAATGACTTGCTGAAAACCCGCAGCATAATCATCGAAATGTTAAATTTTGTCTTCCCTGGATTTCCACTGCCTTGCAATGGGTTGGAAATCAAACATAAAAAAGACAAAACTGCAACTGGTTGGTGTTTTATTTTTGTTGAAACTTGTTATTTTCCATACCTTTTTTTCAAAATGCCATTGATCGATTTGTATTGAATCACTAAATGTCTTGGCCGTTTTTCGTTTATTTTACGATTTTTTACAAAACATGCTGTCGCCAGAGTAAAATTCTGAAATATAAGGGCATTTTCTTTTTTATTTCCTGTAAATAGTCACTAAACGCTAACTATTAGTCGCTAACTAACATACGTTTTACCTGTATTAGGACCCTCGGGTGTTTATTTTTAAATTCTCCTTCAAAGAGGTGGGTCTATTACAGGGAAGGGACTAATTATAGGGGGAGGATTTATTTATTAACCTCAGCCGCGAAGAGGCGCGGGGGGGGGGTCTATTACAGGGAGGAGATTGATTGCAGGAAGGGGATTTAATACAGAAAATACGATAATTTCAAAAATGGGAAAATTTGGTCGGAAGATCAAAATATGACCACATAAATTTAGCATAATTGCAACTGTGTTTATACAAATTTTTCTATGAATCATTGTCAGAATTGGATCAGATTATTTTTAAGGTGTGGGTATTTGTTTCGATGAGTCCGTATATCGAGTGCCATTGATTATAGCAGAAGATTATGACACCGAAGTGGTGTTGATCCTCAATAATCCAATGAAGCGCGCTTTTTTCAAACTAAGATACAGAGCAGGTGAGAATTGAATTTTATAGAATGATATATATTCCAGTTGTAATAAATAAGCTTCTCCCTATCTATGGTGCTATGTTGTTGAAAAACTATGCAATGGTGGACAAAAGTCTTGAACATTCCTAAAAATTTAAATAAAACTGTTTTATTTGAATTTTATTCAGGATTTTTGCCCACCACTGTATCAAAGGTGCTATGCCATTTCTTGAAAAAGTGCAAAATGGTAGAGAGGATCTGATAATGATAAGCCGCTGATAATTAGTCGATACCACTAAATGATTAAGGAGGAAGAACAATTAAAGAATGCTAAAAAACAAAATTAGTTTAGATCTAAAAAATAAAATAAAAAACTGATACGATAAATCATAATTTCATAGGAAAGGAGATACATAGGAGACCACCAACATTCTGCCTGATTCATATTTTTCAAACTGATCTGATCCTGGAGGTTGAATCATCAAAAATCATCTGATCTGAACTGCTCCGTCCCTTGGATCAGATAATATCACGCCAGATCATGATCTGGATTCAGTTCAGATCATCAGTAAGATTAGGCAAAACACTGTAGAGTGTAGTACACAGACCAACACATCCCTCTCAATTCCATCAAGAAAATTCGAACTTTTGGCCCAAATTTAAGGTCGTAAGTAAGATTTTTGGTTAAAAAAATGAAAATTTACATTCTAGCATGGAATTCAAGATAGATCGAATTTTTTGGTCTAAAATTCAAATTATACTGCTTTAGATCAGAGGTGTTATCTGTCCTTATTTATAAGGATTGTCCTTATTTTGGGGGGTCCCAACCTTCCAAAATTTTAATGTCCTTATTTAGAAGGATTGTCCTTATTTCAGACCAAGTGTGTCCTTCTGTCCTTATTTTTTGGGATTTTGAGAAATTTATTCAAAAAAATGAACAATTTTCTTAAGAAAAAAGGTCTAATTTTCAAAATTTTCTCCGGCCGCCCCTATCGGGACGGCCGGGCACTCTATACAGTGAATTTTCTGGAAAATATCATTTAAAAATAGTCAATTTTCTTAAGAAAATGGTCGAAAATTCTCAATATTTTCTCGCCGGCATCCCATACAACGAATTTTCTCCAAAAAAAATATCTTAAAAATTGATCAATTTTTCAGAAAAAAGGTCTAAATATTAAAATTTTCTCTGGCGCCGAAACCAAAAAAATGATCAATTTCTTAAGAAAATGGCCGAAAATACTCAAAAAATTCTCCGGCGAAAAAATTCCCCTATCGGGACCGCCGCCCCACCCCCTAGAATAATTTTTGTAAAAACGGAAAATAATGTCCGTGCATATTAAAAACAACAAATTGCTTGCAAAGATAGTCTGTAGGGAACAAATATGATGCATAAAATTGATTATATTTTAGAATTTTTGCATTTTTAAAAAGTGTCCTTATTTTTGAGGATTTTCCCCAGCGAAATCCTTATTTTTTGCTCTTTATGTCCTTATTTCTGAAAATTTTCGATAACACCTCTGCTTTAGATTAAATTCAGGGATTTATATATAAATAGCTGTTAAAAAAAGACAAAAAGTACTATTATAATAAAAAGTAGTTAAATCTGCCATTTTTGAACTATTTCAAAAACGGAGTTGGAAAAAATAATCAATCATTTGGAAAAAATAATCAATATTTCACTTTTCAAGAAACGACTCACCACGGTATCAAAATGGGTGTTACAAAAATAAAATCGAAATTGACTAATAGCAAACGAATTAAAAAGTGACAAAATGGCAATAATCAACTAAAAATATTAAAATTTTTATTTTAATTTCCTTTTTTTTCTTTATACGCTTTTTAGTCGCTCCTTCATTATTCATTTATCATTTAGTTTATTACGACATTACGACTTATAGTGTTTTGATTTTATTTTTTGTAACACCAATTTTGTGCTTCTTTTTTAGTAACAAAATTTCACACATCTAATAAAGTCTAAATGTTTATTATTTATGTAAGTATGTAAACTTGGGATAACGAATATAGGGGAAATGAAAAATGGTTCTAGCTTTTAAAAATTCAGTTTTTTAGAATGGAGATAATAAAAATCATATTATGGAATTATCATCCAATCTGCTAGATTCTGGGAAAATATCTGCTTATGTATTTAAGGAGTTGAATCAATATGCCCATATGCACAAAAATTATATGAGAATCATATAAAATTTTACTTTTTTATTCATTAGGGGTATTTCCCTCGAAATAAGAAGAGAATCTCGAGATCGATTGAAAGGGGTGAATTTTTTAAGGCGATCAGAATATTTTTTATTTAATTTAAATGGGTTTTCATGAAGAAAATTTGTTTCATTAAACAAGTTTGTAATTGAAAGCTAAGCTTAAATCCCCTATAAACAAATAAGCATAACACGAATGATTTAAAACTACATCACCTCATTGGAACAATTTTTCCGAAAAACTTGAAAAAAAGACTCAAATTTTTTTTGGGCCAAAAGTTAGCCAACATATTTTTGGAGTGCCTAGCGGATTAGCGATTAAAGCTTTTTAACCTATAAAGTCAAAATGTCGATTTTTAACCAAAAATCTACCGTATCAAAAATCTACCCTAACTTTCGAAAATTACAGTACCCCAAGAAACCTATAGTTTTCCTGAATGCGCGAAAAATTTTTAGGGGGAATTCTAATTGAAAACTCTCCTTCTTGTCGGCAAAGAAATTGAGATAACAGTTTCGTTAATTGTAGTTAGGTTAAAAAATGCAATAGATAAACGACTTATTCTTGTCCCCGTCCTCGTGATATTCATCCCATAATTAGACCATTGTCGACGAATTTAATTGATCAATGCTCAAATTTAGAGCAACCGCCGACCAAACCCGGACGCAAGTGTCAGTCACCCATAACGCTCCAGGCTGGACCTGATCGAAGCCCTGGTGATAAGATGACGTGTAATGGGATCAATGCTTCCACCTGGAAACCATGCCCTGAAATAGAAACTGATGCGAATGGATTAGTGAAATGCCTGGAGAAAAACAAAGATTCTATCATTTTGGAATGCGACAAAAACACTGTTGCTGAAGGAGCTGTATTTAATTGCTTATGGAACCATAACATGGAGGTTATAATTAAAAAATAATAGGTAGACTCCAACTTTTGGTTCTCAAGTGAGCGAAACTGAAATTTTGGGTGCTAGAATATTTAAAAACCATCATTACTAGGCCAAAGATATAAAAGCAACCTTGCGCAGAATTTTGTGCTTTATCTCATGGTAAATTAAATTTTTCGAAATGCGGTCACAAAATGTGTAACTTTCAAAAAATTCTATTATTAGATTTTTTAAAATTTCGAACTTTAGGGCCGAACCTTAAGATTTTTCTTTTATACTTTTAGAGTTTTGTTTTGACTAAAACATTTGTCGATTTCTTAAAGTCCTTTTTTAATTTTTTCTTAAAGTTCTTTAAGTTTTCTTAAAATTTCCTACGCGAAATTATCGAATGAATTTTCAATGAAATTTTAGAGAACCTGAATTTGTAAAATAACGGTTTGTAACATATTTCACAATAAAAATAAAAAAAGTTTTATACTTTTTTGCATTCGTAAAACTTGTTATGTATTTTTTTTTCATTTTTTAAAAATAGCCTTCTAGTGGTCCTAAATATAAGTATTAATGCATAATATATTTTTTCAATATTTTACAGGTGAATGGTGTGAGAATTAAACGCGAAAGAGATTGCACAACGGAAGAAATCGTCAATTGGTTTAAATTTAGCGGAGAGTTTCCAACTTGCAGAACTTGTATAGAAGGACATTCTGGTTGCAGTGAAGCATTTATCGTATGGTGTTCGGTAAGTGGTATTCAACATTCCTGTAAAACCCAGACAATGTCTTAGACATTATATTAATTTGTTTAAATAAATAACTCTTATTTTGTCATTTGGTTATTCACAGAATACCGAGGACGGCGACCATTATTATTGGAGGAATGAGGAGAGTGAATTGATTCGCGTGAATGAAGTGGCTTGCCGACCACCGGACGATATGTGAGCCAAACATTGATCAGCAGAATGTGGGATCAAATGTGAGTGCTAAAGAAGATTGGGCCTAATTGTGATAAGCATTTTTTTGATATTTTCTTCTTACAATGTTTCTAAACTCTAAACTAAAAAATAAGCTTAAATTTTTCACGAATTCTTAATTTGAAAAAATTGGGCCAACTGAATGAAAATATTCCTGTTATAATGAAGCATTTTTCTTAGAATTTTTTTTCTTCCCATTCCTACCTTTTTTATTTTTATCCCTCCATTTCCTTTTCAAATAATTCCCTATTTTCCTTGTCCTTTTCCATTCCTTAAAACTTTATTTTGTCTTCATTTTTTATCCCTTTTCCTATTCCTCTCTCTCTCTCTCTTCTTGTCTCCTTTTTCGAATGTCCCTTTCGATTCAATTTTACTTATGGCCCTTCCTAATTTGTATTAAATCCATGTAAATCTTGATCTTTTATTTCGAATGATAAATTTGTTCTGAGGTTTATGGCTTAAATTAGTAGATAATTAAGGATTACTAAATTTCTTTTAGTAACTCTTATTCCAATTTTTAAAAAATAATAAATAAATAAAATGGTGACGAAATGAACAATTTTAAATTGAAGAGCCAAACATGCTAAACATCGGGCCTAAATGGTTTGAAGCCAAAAAACTAGCCAAACGACTTATTTTAGGTATTTTAGGTGCTAAAAATGTTCTATTGAAAGATTCTAAACATTTGTTTAGAGAATCTTGACAAAATAGACCATGTTTGGATCAACTCAATGTTTTAGGAATTTCAATACCTATTTTAGACATGACGCAAACTCGAGGATATATTTAAAAATATCATTTTTTGACGCCTTAGTTCCGCCGATTCAAAATCGATTGAAATTCGAGATCGGCTACAATTTTACTGTTTGACCTTTATTTCGCCTAAAAAAATTTCGCCTACACGTCTACAAAACTAACTTCTAGGCGCCGGCGCCCAAAAATAGATAACTGAATAATGTTAAGCAGAACCCGCAACCTAATTCCAAAACTTAGTTCCAGGCGCCGAAGTCTAGATTGGTTTTCTAAACGTATAGGCGAAATTTTTGTAGGCGAAATAAAGCATTCCCATTTTACATATATTTTGCAAACCAAAAGAGCTGTGCTTTACTGTGTAAAATTCGATAACTTCCTTTTTTAATTTTTTTTTAATCTAACAAGGGAACCTTCCCAACTGTCACTCGGAATTTTCAACTCCATTCCGACCATTTTAAAGAACATGGGCGTAAACCACGGAAACTTTTAATATTAAATGCCCTTATGGGTAGGAATCAAAGTTATTTAATTTTAAAATTCTCAATAAACCGTCGTTCATTCACGCGGATCATCCCCCCTTTCGTGGGTGGCATCGATTATGAGCACGGGTCATCTTCGGTGTGAGTAGTAGAATGGCTTATGGGCCAAAACTGTCATGTCTTATTTACAGGGTTGACACAAAAGTCTTTGCACACATAAAATATTTAATAACTTTTTTATTAATTGATCAAATCATAATCAATTACTGTCAAAAGATGCAAAACTACCTAGGGTACTTATATAAAAATTAGATTAAAAAATAGCCACCCTTGGTACAGCAATTGAGACGAAATCGCGCGAAAAAAAATCGACGCAGGCACGCAGCTCTTGAATCAGAATTTTGCCCCATTCTTTAAGAATGGCTTGTATGAACGACTCCAAATTTTTATGAACAGTAGCACAGGCCCTGGCCTCCAAAATAGCCCAGATGGAAAATCCACCGGGTTCAGATCAGGAGAATAGGGAGGCCATTCTTTAGATGATATGAACCCGGGCAGATGGGGTCCGGCACCAGGTCTGAACTTCGTGAACTCTGTGGGTGGGTGCTAAATCCTAATGAAAAATTTCAATTCTGGCCCTAAAAGTAGCCTATAGAACGAGGTTTAAAAACACCCTAAAAATTTTTTCTATAGGTAATAATCTTAATTGATTTTGGCCCATGGTTTCATGAACCAATTTGGCCCATGGTGGTTCATTTGGAAATTATTATTTTTATTCTACACATCACTAGGGACCGGATTTTTACTTTGTAAACTATTTTTTTATTTTCATTTATTTAGTGAAATATGCATGAAAAACATGTTTTTAGATAGTTTTGAAGCATATAAAGATGTTTTTTAAAAACTATAAAAACTATTTTGTACCTTTTTTGGGCCAAAATTCCTTCATAAAAATGCAATAAAAATGGGACAAAAAAATATTTTGGCCCTTTTTTGGCTTTTAGCAACTATTTTGGAGTAAAAAACTAAGGTAGTTAACGATGTTTGGGTTTTTAGCAACTAAAAATCCGGTCCCTACACACCACCACCAAAGCCATGGCCGAGGACAAAGAACAAAATTTGCAAATTTTGGAGGCTCAAGCGGACTTTGCACTCAAAATGATGCGCGAGGTGTCCAAGAGGGATGAGTCCATGGTGGTGTGTCGCCCATATCGGCAGCCATTGTTCTGGCCATGGCATACACAGGGGCCAGAGGGGAGACGGCCCAAGAGATGGGCCAAGTGCTGGCCAAGGGTAAGAGTAGATGGGGCCAAGGGTTATTTAGGTTTTTTATTTTTTCTTAATGAAATTTAGTCATTTTTTCCCTTGATTTATTGATTTTTATCAATTTCAGTGTTGAGGGGGTGCCGGCGGTCCCGATAGGGGCAGCCGGAGAAAATTTCGCATTTTTAGACCTTTTTCTTCAGAAAATTGATCATTTTCTGCAGAATTTTCCATATTATTGGAGGTGCCGGCAGCCCCGATAGGGGCCACCGGAAAATTTTTGAAATTTTGGGCAAAAATGAACAGGGGGACCCGCTTGCCTCTGGCTACGCCCTTGTACTGACTACAAAATGAGACTGATGAGCTGATTCGAATTGGTCCTTTGCAAAACAAGTTACGACCAAAATAATCACACGTGCCGGAACTTGGTCGATTTTCTGATTTCTGCTTACAAATTTTTTTCCAGTGGACAAAATCGAATGGGATTAGGTTCATTTCGTAGGAAACATTTAATGCTATCTTTTGATATTAAATCCATTTTTCTAAGTTTCGTTTGAAATGAATTTATAAGCCCTCTGGGCTCGGTTGGGCCCAGTCGGCTCGATCCAGTCACCACTCTCCCTCCCCTTAGCAATATCTCTACATTTAGCACCATTATGATAAGGCACAAAAATTTTGAATGATGCGAAAAAGAAAGCCTCGTTGGCACTACCTGAAAAGCGGCCTGTTTTGGGACTCTAACATTATAGAGTCCCGGGACTCAATTTTGAATTCCAAAAGTAGAATAATTTTTGATGCTGAATCCGATTCTGAAGTCCATTATGACGTAATGCGTCATCTGACGTCGCTTTTTGACGTTAACATCAAAAAAAATTTTTTTTGAAAAAATCGCTAAAAACCATTTCTATGTTTTGACGTCAACGCGCAAAGAAGTGAAGTCAGATGATGCATTACGTCAAAAAGGACGTCGGAATCGGATTCAACATCAAAAAAATAAAATACTCACGGGAAGTCATTTTTCCAAAAAAATGAATGCACATGTATACTAAATAAAATTGAGTCCCGGGACTCTAAATAGAGTCCCAAAACAGGTAGTGCCGCCTCGTTCATCAAACAAATTTTAAATTCAGGTGCTCCGGAGTCCGAGATTCACGAGTTTTTTGGCCAACTTCTAAAGACAATAAATGATGGAGAGAAGTGTTACATTCTGGAAATGGCCAACAAAGTGTACTTGAAGAGTGGATTTGAGCCGTTGGAAGCGTTCAAAACGGCCATCACCAGTCATTACGGGGCCAATCTCGAGTCGGTGGACTTTTCGCAGAATGTGGACACAGCCAAGGTTAGAATTAGAACCCACAGGGAAAGAAAAAGGCCAAAATTTATAAAAAAAATTTGCCATGGGAAAATCAAAACAGATAATATAAAAAGTCTAACAAATAGGGTATCACGGGGATGGGGATTGCCGGGGATGGTCCGGTCGGGGACGGGGATGGGTGTAAAAATTTCCAAGTCTTTTTTCTAGAAAAATTTTGCGGTCCCGGTAGGGGCCGCCGGAAAAATTTTTGAAAATTAAGCCCATTTTTCTAGTAAAAAATTGATCAATTTTTATGTCCATTTATGGAATTTTTTGAAAATTAAAGGATTTGTCATCTATAAAAATTTCCTGGATTTATAGCCGATTTTTAAATGACCACTTTTTTTATATCCCATTTGGCGGTATTCCCCATTTCTGGGTTGCCGGTCGGGATTACAACCACAAAGGACACACCAAGGCATTGCCACCCAAGGCGGCCGCTTACATGTGGAGGGGAGGGGGGTGTGTTCGGGACCAGTGTTAGGTATTCCAGTTAGTACGTCGTTCACCATTTGCTCTGCATCACCGCTCGGCTAATGGCTAGGTGAAGGGATGTGCTCCCCACGGGCTTGAGTATATGTCTGACACGGCGGTGGGATCCGAACCCACTCCTCTGGAGTTTCTCAGTCCAGCGTGCTAACCATTACACTACGCCGCCGACTTCGCCGATTTTCTGCTTGAATCATCTGTTCTTCGTCCATCCTCCTTTAACTTCCACATTTTATTATCCCCAACCTTTTTGCTGAATAAATTTGTTGAGAAAATAAGAGTTAGAAAAGTGAAGAATTTAGGAAAACAATAATATTGTAAAGATGAAAAGCCCCGAATTCTCCCATAAGTTCCGGGTTGTCCCCTCGAACTTTTGATTAGAGATGGAGTGTCTCACTCACTTGTCAGTCTCGAGTCAAGATTTTTCACGGTTTTTTGATACCAATAACAAGGATTTTATTTTTAGACCCGGTCCTTCATACTAATCTAAAAAAGATGATTTCTTTAAAAATTATCAAATTAATTGAGAAAAATTTATTAATTTTAAAAAATTTTCCCGGCGCCCCTGTCAGGGTCGCCGGTGTCCTTTATAACTTTGAATTTAACATACATATGTATTTTTTTACAGAAGATAAACTATTTCGTGGAACAAACTACCAGTGGAAAGATCCGAGATCTGGTCAACCCAGATATGTTTGATGGTCTGACACGGTAGGAAATTTTGAACTTTGGCCATTTTAATATATAATTCTATGTATATATAGCAGGGCCGGCGCCAGAAAAAAATTTTCGGGGAG
>LDKF01002690.1:0-21851 GCA_001026735.1 Rotylenchulus reniformis | reverse complement strand
GTTAAAAGTTTTAAGGACGGCTAAAAGTTTTAAGGACGGCTAAAAATTTTAAGGACGGTTAAAAGTTTTAAGGACGGCTAAAAATTTTAAGGACGGTTAAAATATTTAAGGACGGCTAAAGTGCAATTGAGCCCTTTTTCCGACTTGGCCAATCCAGTTCATATTTTGGTAATTTATAGCAGGCATTTAGACCTATCCATCGACACCAATAACAAAACTTTAACTTGCTTCTGACATGAGTTGAGTTATAACGAATTTAAAAAAGCTAGGACTCAACCGGCGGGACTCAACCGTCCCCCGCCGAGAGTTTGGTGAGAGATAAGGGTGAGAGAATGTGCTGAGAGAGTATGGTGAGAGATAAGGGTGAGAGGTAAGGGTGAGAGAGAAGGGTGTGAGTATGGTGAGACAGAAAGATGAGAGATAAGGGTGAGTATGGTGAGAGATTGTTGTGAGAGAGAAGGGTGAGATAGTGTGGTGAGAAAGAAGGGTGCGAGAGTATGGTGTCATTTATTTAAATTTCATAAATTCAAAACCCTTTTTTCGGTTTATACAGTGGAAATGATTTTTTACCCTGAAGTTGGCGGAGGAAATGCACTAGAAAACGCCACTGAAAAGAAAAGCGATTTCTTCTCAGTTCTAATTGCGAAAAGAAAACAAAAAAATGAGAGAGGAAACAGGGCAGAGAAAAAGAGCAAGAGCATGAGGAAAACAAAGCGGCAGAGAGAAAAGGGAGTTTCTGTGCTTACGCATAACAGCGGCTTACGAAAGACCGAACTCCTCACTTTTCTGATGTCGGTGTTTTGTAATTCGATTTTCGTTTCAGAGGCTTATATTGGTAATAATGCAGTTTGTACTGTAAAATGTTTTTCTACCGGTGATAGCGCGTTCCGTAAATTTGTGAATGGCGGCGCGTTCCGTAAATTTGCCAAATGCTTTGAATTTGGCGCGAAACAGAACGCCAAAAAATTAGTTTAATAATCGCGGATCCAATTATGACATTACGTCCAACCACGCGAATATAACCAAAAAATAAATTAAAGAAAATTTATGGCATTAAAAAGTGCGAAAACATGGAAAATTGTTTTTTTATCCAAAAAAAATTAGAGTGGAAAATTCGGTACTTATTTGGTTTACGTGCCAAATTTTTTCAAATTTTTTTTTGGAAATTTTTTTATCAAACCATCTTTCCCTTGGGTAACCTTTGACGTGGAATCCGATTCTGACGTCCATTTTGACATAATGCGTCATCTGACGACACTTTTTGACGCTGACGTTGAAAATTTATTTTCCATTTTTTAATCAAAAATTGACTTCTCTAGGGTAACTTTTGACGCTGGACCCGATTCAACGTCTATTTTGCATTTTATATGCGTCATTTTAGATGATTTCACGAAAAAACAATTTTTGACGTCAGCGTCAAAAAGTGACGTCAGATGACGCATTACGTCAAAATGGACGTCAGAATCGGATTCTGCATCAAAAATTACCGCAGGAAAGTCATTTTTAGATGATTTCACGAAAAAAACAATTTTTGACGTCAGCGTCAAAAAGTGACGTCAGATGACGCATTACGTCGAAATGGACGTCAGAATCGGATTCTGCATCAAAAATTACCGCAGGAAAGTCATTTTTAGACGATTTCACGAAAAAACAATTTTTGACGTCAGCGTCAAAAAGTGACGTCAGATGACGCATTACGTCAAAATGGACGTCAGAATCGGATTCTATATCAAAAATTACCACGGGAAAGTCATTTTAGATGAATTTAATAAAATTTAATATTTCAAAAAAATTTGAAAAAATTTGGCACGTAAACCAAATAAGTACCGAAAATTCAATAAATCATAAATAAACAATCAGAAGTCACCATCGTCCATTTGTAAATTTGCAGCCCTAAAAAGGGCTATTTGGGTTAAATCAGAGAAAAGTAATGAGTAAAACAAAAGTAAATGGGATAAATGTAATGAATAAATAAGTTCAAAATATCATCTTCCGCCAGCTAGAGCATTCCTGTGATGCCAACGAAAACAATAGCAGGTGCAGGCCGAAGAACACGAGTTGCAGCAATTCCAAAGAGCTAACACCCACCACTCATCTCCATCCCATTATTTAAATTTTTGAACTTTAAAAAAGATTCACATCTATTTTAGAATATGATTTTTTTTCGACTTGGCATTTCCGAGGGCTGCAGCCCCCTGTGGCTACGCAGTTGACCTGCTGGAGGGGAATTTCCCCTTCCAAAAAATTTTTTTTTGTATACTCTGGCCTGAAAAAAACATTTAAAATGTTTTCTTTAAAAATTGCCTAAAAATAAAATAGAAATTTTCTCCGGCGGCCTTTATCGGGACCGTCAGCCCCAATTAATAATACTGGAATTTCTCCATAAACATGCCTTTAAGCAAAAAATGCCCAGATTTCTTTAGAAAAAGACCTAAAATCACTAAATTTTCTCCGGCTACTCTAACGAGCCGCCGAAATTCGTTTTTTTTTGCTCATCATNAATAAATCCTTAATGTTCGAAAAAATTTTCGAGGGAGACATTCAGGTCAGGAGGAGGGATTGATAAAATTGATGATTAAAGTGGAATATTCAAGATTTATATTTGGCCATATCATCTGATAAATTAATGGATTGGTTAATGAATTAAAAAAATCAGAAAATTTCATGTGTAATGATAATGACAATGAGTTAAATAAATATTTTTTTAATATTTTATTAAAAATATCTGAAAAGTAATTCTGAAATTATTAGCAATAGGCAATAGCAAGCAGTTACAGTAAGTAAATATTTGTGCTTGTTTTTTGTTGGCGTTCTGTTTAGCGCCAAATTCAAAGCATTTGGCAAATTTACGAAACGCGCCGCCATTCACAAATTTACGGAACGCGTAATTACCTTTCTACCTAAAAGTTAGGAATGGATTTTTTATTTGAAACGAAAAAAAGTGTTCGTTGAAACGAGAGAATGCTCATGAAAAAGTGTTAAAGAAAACGAAAAGAGTGTTCATGAAAAAGAAAATGAGTGCTCATTGGTACTGTAGCACCTCCACTAACTTTTGGGTAGAAAAAACGGCGCTCCTATAGAACATCCCCACATAAAACATCCCCCCACAAAACATCCCCAACTATAAAAACGAAATATCCCCAAGGACAAAACACCTCCAAATATAAAAATCTTGAAAAATTCTGAAATATACTAAAGATTCTGATTTTTTTATTTGAAAAATCCAAGGCATATGAAAATTTTTGGAAATCCGAGGCCTACGAAATTTTTGAAATCTGAGGTCTGTGAAATTTTTTGGAAAAACTGTAAGCTATGAAATTTTTTGAAAAACCGGAGCCTATGAAAATTTTTTTGAAATCCGAGGGCTATGAAGTTTTTTGGAAATACGAGGCCTGTGATTTTTTGAAAACTCACACCTGTGGAAATTTTTCAAGGCTTGTACCTAAAGATTTTTGAGTCCGAAATTCTTTCGGAGGTGTTTTGTCCTAGGGGATATTTCGTTTTTATAGTTGGGGATATTTTGTGGGGGATGTTTTATGTGGGGGTGTTCTGTGGGGACCCCGAAAAAACAATACTAGAGTCCCTTTTTTTGAAAAAAAAATTCGATGACCCAAAAATGGCTCAAAATCACATTCTAAGGTCAGTTTTTGACGCTGAATCCGATACCGACGTTCATTTTTACGTAATGCGTCATCTGACGCAACTTCTTTGACGTTGACGTCAAATTTTTTAATAAAATTTTTTTTTGAAAAAAATTTTTTTTTGAAAAACCGGGGCCTATGAAAAATTTTTTGAAATCCGAGGGCTATGAAGTTTTTTGGAAATACGAGGCCTGTAATTTTTTGAAAACTCACACCTGTGGAAATTTTTCAAGGCTTGTACCTAAAGATTTTTGAGTCCGAAATTCTTTCGGAGGTGTTTTGTCCTTGGGGATATTTCGTTTTTATAGTTGGGGATGTTTTGTGGGGGGATGTTTTATGTGGGGGTGTTCTGTGGGGACCCCGAAAAAACAATACTAGAGTACCCCCCCCTTTTTTGAAAAAAAAATTCGATGACCCAAAAATGGCTCAAAATCACATTATAAGGTCAGTTTTTGACGCTGAATCCGATACCGACGTCCATTTTTACGTAATGCGTCATCTGACGCAACTTCTTTGACGTTGACGTCAAATTTTTTAATAAAATTTTTTCATTTTTTTGAAAAATTGACTTTCCAGGGGTGATTTTTGACGCTGAATTCGATTCTGACGTCCATTTTGACGTAATGCGTCATCGGACGTCACTTTGACGTTAAAATATTCGTTTGCGGGTTCTACATGCAGCATCTCAGGAGCATTAAAATTTCGATGACGCATTACATAAAAATGGACGTCGGCAACAGATTCAGCGTCAAAAACTGACCCTAGAAATAGAATGTGATTTTTAGCCATTTTTGGGTCATCGAATTTTTTTTCAAAAAAAGGGGGTACAAACTGCATTATTACCCTTATATTTCCCACTGCAGTGTTGAAAAAACATTTTTACTGTACATTGATACACTACATATATATAATCAGGGTTGCCAAACGTCCTTTTTTTAAAGATTTGTCCTTTTTTTGAGGGGTCCCGATCTTTGAAAATTTAAATGTCCTTTTTTTAAAGATTTGTCCTTTTTTTGGATCAACTGTCCTTTTTTGTCCTTTTTTCGAAAATTTTATTCAAAAATGATCAATTTTCTTAAGAAAAAAGGACTAAATTTTCAAAAATTTCTCCGGCGGCCCCTATCGGGACCCCCGGCACCCTCACATAGAGGATTTTCTTCAAGAAATGCCCTTAAAAATGATCAATTTTCTTAAGAAAAAAGGACTAAATTTTCAAAAATTTCTCCGGCGGCCCCGATCGGGACCGCCGGCACCCCAACATAGAGGGGTTTTTTAAATATCCCCTTCAATAGATTTTGAGGAATTAGAATTAAATGCATCAAGCACAGCTTTTGGTTGCCGCTAACTATGATTCACTTGCAAAGAGATGTAATGTATAATAAAATTTCCAGAAATCGAAACTTGTTGGGACAATTTTAGTATTTTAAAGGGTGTCCTTTTTTTCGACCCCAAAATCTTTAATTTTATGCTTGGTGTCCTTTTTTCGGCCATCGGAGAGTTGGCAACCCTGATATAATACATGATGGATACACCTACACCTGTTAGCAGGTCTACATATTTTCTCCTACACCTGTTAGCAGGTCTACATATTTTCTAACAGAAGGCACGGATCAGTAGGCACTTCCATGTCCCTCTTCCAAGCTCAGGAATGGCTGAGTGCTGTTTTCCCAAATGCTCATTCCCTTTGCGTGGCCAATTTGGTCGAAGGAAGAGATCAAATAATTGTTGGGACTCTCGATGGGACACTTTGCGGTACTGCCGAATAATATATTGATTTTTAAAACACACTTAAGTGCTTGATCCGGGCAAAGATCCGGAACACCGAGATGAGCTTGCCAATCTAACGGAACTGCACCTGGGCCGACCTATACTTCAGCTGTTAGCCGACACTTTTTTGCCTTTAACCTTCGACGAGCCAATTTTGGCCGTTTTGTTGCCAAATTCATTGCTTTATTTTCGTCTCTTTAAGAATGGTTAATATTGCCTAAGATAACTCAAATATCTTTTCACCATTAAATTTAGGCGAATCATTTGTTTGCGAACAAATTTTCGAACATCGGATTTCTGGCCCTCCTGCTTTCAACATGTGCCATGGTCAGTCTTAAAGGAGAATTTTTTCGTTTTTAGCATTAAAGATTTTTATAATTTTATCAAAGTAAAATAACTCAAAGTTATGCACAATTAGAGTTGAATTAGAGAAAGAGAATAATTTTTTTCACATTCTCTGCAGGAAATTCAAATGCTGTGTTTACGCCATAATTATTATTTTATTTTCTCTGTCTGTGTCTTATGATAACAGAGAAATAGAATAAGGAAATAGTACATTGAACATAGAAATTTTAAAACGATCGCTTCGATAATTTAAGGAAAAATTTCATGCTAAATACGAAAAGTCGGGCCTGTATATATAATTGAAATTGAATTTGTTTAATTTTTTTCATTTTAGGTCATTTTGGACACAGCTCAATCCCTCAATTATGTGTGCAATCATTGCAGTCTAATTTGCATTTATTTGAAGCTGAAAATCGGGTTCTCCATCGTTCTCTCCCTGACATTCTTCACCCGGGGCCTTTGGGCTACTCATTAGTGTCGGAATCATTGTAAATTGATCTTTATTTATTTATTTATTTATTTATTTATTGTATTTATTTATTTTCAGATTGCTTGCATCCAGTGGATCTCTTATATCCCTTCGTTACACTTCGTTAACTGCGATTGGAACGAAGAAACTCAACGTATGTTTATATTTTAAAAAATTACTTATTTCTGTCGGGTTTTCCAAAAATTTTGCATTGATATTGAATTAAATTTGGTATCTGACGATTTACAATCAAATAAAACTCTTACTTGTTAGATATCGAAACATTCTTTTAAATTGNTACTCATTAGTGTCGGAATCATTGTAAATTGATCTTTATTTATTTATTTATTTATTTATTTATTGTATTTATTTATTTTCAGATTGCTTGCATCCAGTGGATCTCTTATATCCCTTCGTTACACTTCGTTAACTGCGATTGGAACGAAGAAACTCAACGTATGTTTATATTTTAAAAAATTACTTATTTCTGTCGGGTTTTCCAAAAATTTTGCATTGATATTGAATTAAATTTGGTATCTGACGATTTACAATCAAATAAAACTCTTACTTGTTAGATATCGAAACATTCTTTTAAATTGTACGTTTGGTTATTTGAAGGGGTGCAATATTTGGGGGGGGGAGACCCCTCAAACCTCCTAAGAAATTGAGCTTTTTGAGAAGCGATACATGGGTTTTTTTGGGCGGGGGTGTTAAAATAGTTGAGGGAGGGGGTCAACCACCCTCCATATTAACTATGTCAAGGGGAGTCGGTCAGCCGGAGAAATTTTTGGAATCTTAAATCACTTTTCTTATAGAAATTTGATTATATTCTGTTTAAATTTTAAAAAAGAAATGAGTGCCGGCGACCCCTTTACTAAGGGCCGCCGGAGAAAATTTTTCAAAATTCAAGCGATTTTATTAAGAAAATCGGTCTTTTTTGCTTATTTTGCTGTTTAAGAAAAATTTAGAAGAAAATTCATTAAATTCTGAGACGATAGCGTCCTCAAGAGGGGCCGCCCAAGAAAATTTGAGTTTTGGGTCCTCTCCTTGATAAAATTTTCCTTTTTTTCTTCATCTTTCCTCCTTCTTCACCTTCCTCCCCCCCCTCCACCACTATACCCGCTCCTCTACCGGCCCTTCGTACTAACTATCCTAGGGAGGGGGGCGCAGCGGCACATCGCAGCAGAGCTCGTCAACCCCACCCATAAAGTACTATAAAATATTCCGACTAACAAAATCTTAAAATGCTCCTAGAATTTCTTAAATTTATTTTTAATTTAAAGAAGAGATTCTAATCCATAATTCTAGGCATTGAAATCAAAAACGAATTAGAAAATTTTCTGCTTTGGCTTAAATGCTAATAATTTGGCGATAGGCGACAGCCGTGCCATTGTGGGGGAGGGAGTTCGGGGATGACCCCCCTTATTTTATCTATGGGTGGGGCATAGGTGTACAAGGAGGTCAAAATTTTCGGCTGAGATATACGATACCCCCCCCCCTCAGAGGGGTCAAATTTTGCGATATTGATTTTTTCAAGTAAAAAATTGCGAAAAAGCTATTTTTGCACTTTTTTCCCCAATTTTTTATATTTAAACATTTTTTTAATATTTTTAATATTAAACTTTTTTTTAATATTTAAACATTTTTTAGTGCAAAATTGTCTAATTTTAGAGAGATTTGACTGTTAAAAACAGTTTTTGGGAAAATTGGTGGTCCGGCGGTCCCGATAGGGGCCGCCAGGAAAATTTTTTTAAATGGTCAATTTTTTCATGAGAAACTTGGTCATTTTGATAGGAAGTATTTGAAGCTTTCGAAAGAATTTTTTTTGAAAATTTTAAATTTATATTGCGATATCGCAAAAATCTGAAAAAAAAATTTATAAAAAGTTTTTCTGCGATAGCAAAAAATTTAGAAAAAATAATACTTATTTTCTTAAAAAAAATTATCGAAAACTGCGATATCGCAAAAATTGATAAAGTTTTGGATTTCTAAAACTGCGATATCGCAAAAAAAAGATAATTTTTTTTCTTTATTTTCTCCTTTTTTCCTTTTTTTCCTCTCCCTTTTCCCCTTTTTCTCTTTTTCCCCTCTTTTTTTCCTCCCCGCCCCCGATTNGGGGGGGGGGAGCTTCATTTTAATTGGCCAAAAAATAAAATTTTGCCCGAAATTAATTGATTTAATGATATAGAAATATTTTTCTGTCAGTTCGGCAAAATAAGCCCCACTCTCCTCTTCATTTTTTAAAAGATAATATAAAATTGATACTGATGCTAATTGACTTTCAGATAGACTGGAGTTTATTTTTGGGTGACACAGCGATTCAGGTTGGCAACACATAAAAAATCCCCATAAATGACGGCTAACATAAGATCAGGAGGGGAGGGAAGGGGGAATTTCCCCTCCCTCCTTGTCGCGAAATTTTTTGGCGGAACGAGGCAGGGCCGTAACCAGTGGCGTATCCAGGATATTGCCATAAGAGGGGCTGAATCAACTGAAATCAAAAAATTTTGGTTTTTTTCCTTCTAAAGAGGGCTGATTAAGAAATTGAAACAATTTTTTGCTTAAAATCAATTTTTGAAGATTTGGATAGAAGCCGCTGTGGAAAATTTTTTGAAAATTTAGACCCTTTTTAAGAAAACCATCTTTGGCCTTTTAGGGGGCTGCAGCCCCCACCAGACACCCCTATAGGTAAATACGCCACTGGAGCTCGACTCTTACGGGGAGGAGGCTATGTAGAAAATTTCTTCAAAGTAATTTTTTAGGGGTGAATTTTCTAATTTTTTTTTAAATTCTACTGGAAAAATTTTCCGCTTTATTGAGGGGTGCCGATGGTCGAAACAACGGTTCTCACCCCTGCGTTAGAAAAATATTATAACTTTTTTTCAAGTAAAACAAAGAAAAATGAGTTTGATGTCAAAAGATAGCTAAATTTCTGCTATAAACTTGCAAGAACAACACCGATTTCGCCAAGTTGAAAAAAAAGTTGTGGCCAAGTTAAGCCATAAAATCGTGGTTTTGGTCAAAGGTCTGGCCATTGCAAGAACAACACCGATTTCGCCAAGTTGAAAAAAAAGTTATGGCCAAGTTAAGCCATAAAATCGTGGTTTTGGTCAAAGGTCTGGCCATTGCAAGAACAACACCGATTTCGCCAAGTTGAAAAAAAAGTTGTGGCCAAGTTAAGCCATAAAATCGTGGTTTTGGTCAAAGGTCTGGCCATAACTTTTTTTCTGCTTGGCAAAACCGAATAATTCTTTCTGCAAATTTATAGTAAACATTTAGGGCTATCTTTTGACACCAAACTCATTTCTATATTTTTTACTTGAAAAAAGTTATTATCATTTTTCTAGCGCGGGGGTGAAAACCGGTGCACTACCGGTAGTCTGATAGGGGCTACCGGAGAAAATTTTGAAAATTTATACGAAATCAACGGTCCCCCCCCCTCTTTACGGGCCTGGAAGGAGGGAATAGGAGGGTTGGGGGAGCTCCCCCTGCCCCGTCTCCCTGTGACATAATCCTGGTTATTCCCTGACACAGATGACCATTCTTAATGGGTCTGTCAATGAGTTGAGCTCTGATCCAGTGCAATCTTCATTGTTAGTTCTTTGCAAACGAACGTTGTATTGCATCACTCATTGGGGAAACCCTCGCTTTTCCATCCATTTCCAGTCTGTTGCTCTATGTATGACAATTCTTAATTGCGGTAAAATTCCCAAATAAATATTTTTTAATCTTACTTTTATTTTGAAGAACACAATGCACACATTCCATTGTGCATAGGTACAAACACAAGAACAGTATTGTTCTACTCGGATACTCGTCTCATTTGGAGTGCTCAGCTACCATTCATCCCACAACAAGTTAGCACCTGCACATTCAAGTTTATTCCTTAAAATTTTTCATTAATCGAAAATTTTACTCAAGCGAATCACTGCGCTCACTTTTGACCCTCTTATCAATTGATGGGAATCTTATCATTGGATATCTAGGTAATTTGCTAATTTAGTATAAAATAGTTTTATTGAACATTTTTTTTTGCTTTTTAAGGCACCGAACCATCCCTGTTCAGAATGCCGGTCACCGAGTCTAGATTCATCAATTTCGAAGCAAAAAGGAAAGAACTTCGTGAATTGGAAGAATTAATTTGGAGAAACAAACGTGATATATGTTGTTGTTTAATATCTTTTTTTTTATTTCACAAAATTATTACAGCTGCAGAAGTTGGTCTGACAGATATGGAAGTGAACGTCCAGATGAATGACCATTCAGTCAGTGAGCCATTTATGCATCGCCAATTTTATCCGTTCAGATTGCTTTCAATGCCGTTGAAGGTGTAACCTCTGCTCAAGTCTCGGTATCCTTCACCTCATCGAGCGGATCACCATCGACAGTTCTGTTCCAAAGTGAACTTCACTGTGCTGAAGGGTCCCAATTTGTGATTCCTCCCGGAGCTGGTACCAATTTTATTCTTTGCTAATGTCGCGCAACTCCTTCCTTTATGTTTTGGATCATTTTACTTTGTCAATATTTTGCCACCAGGAACCGGTGTTCGATTCTCGCTGTCAGCTTCTCGTCTATTCTAACGGTTTACAATTACACTGTTTCATTTCATTTCAAAGTTTATTTGCAGTTCTTCGTTTTCTTGAATTCTCGATTCCTTTGTCACTGATTTGCCATATAACAACTGCCCAGCGACAAGCAACCTTTAAGCTTTCCCTGGACTCCGACAAATCTTCCCTCGACATCGCTACTCTTTTTCCCGAATTTATTAACAACAAGGACAAAACTTCGCTTGGTCTTTTGCCCTTTTTTGGAGAACAAAATACAATCGTTTCTCTGTTTGTATCGGCGAAGACTAGTAAAATTTTCGGATTGGAAGTTCGGCAATCCGCAGTCTTTGCTCCTTCCTGACAGATCGTTATCGGATCCAATCGGACAGCACCGATTTTCTCTATGTCGTGTTCTCCTCTCTTGTTGAACGCATTCATCGATTGCAACCGGACGTGCGACTTCGTTGTCCCGTACCTTTGCATATGTTTTTGGTGGAATTTTTAAAATATATTGAGGTGATAAAGAAAAAAATTGAAAATTTTAACTTTATTTGTGAAATTTAGGCGGAAAATGAATATTCACGGATGGAGCAAGAAACCTGTCGAGAGTCCATTCAGATGAGACATGCAGAGACGCTGGCATTGAACAAGTTGAAAGCATATGATACGGAAAAGACACAGAGCAAAGTGCAAGGGAACGCATTGCTGAATTACACATATGGGTGGGGAAAGAAAATAAAACTGACGATAGATTGGGGCAAGACGCTAAAACAAACAAACAATATAAAATTAAATAAATCGCTCATTCTCAGGCGTAATAGGCAAGTCGAAAAAAAATTCGAAATTCTCTCATGTTGATTTTTTCCAATATTTTTAAAATAACACACTTTACCCTCTCTCTTAAGCCCTGCTCACTCTATATTTAATGCTAATTTAAATAAATTACTTCGCAAAAGTTAACAAGTATTTTAATTTTGTCTTAATAAAATTAAAGAAGCAATACACATTTAAAAAATTTTGAACCTTAAAATATGTGTAGTAAAGGTCTTTGGCGACTTACTGCTGTGAAAAAAGCAACAAAACCACCGGGAAGTAAATCCACTCACACTAGACGGATACATGAGAAAATTTAGGGGAGATTGTTAAAATCCCAAATCTGAATTTTATAAATTGATTTATGGAAGATTGGTTACTTTGATGCTATTTCCAAAATATCGCCAAAAAGATTGACATTTTATCCCTAGAACGTTGATCTTTTCATGGATTTGTTTTATTAATTCAGAGAATTGACAAAAGTGCTTGACAAGATGGGACAACTGCAGCAGAAGCTGAGCAGAGTAGGACGGCGTCCACTCCGATCACTGCTCAACTTGATCAATGCCCTGCTTCAACTCAATGACCTCAATTTGCCTTTTGATGGGCGAATACAAGATGGGACGGATCAGGTACGACCTTAGTCCGGTTCTGATCAGCATTCACTCATCGAAAAATGTTTACGTTTTAAGAAACTCGGCGAACGAATCTCCCAAATTCTCACCCCTCCAGAAGAAACACGGGCAACAGAATTAAGCGCAGAGGAAGTTGGTCGTTTGTTGACCAAATTTTGTGAGCATGGTATTGAAACTCTTGGAGAAATAGTGGAAGAAGAAGACGAAAAAGTTGAGAAAAAGGAACTGGAGGAAGCGATTGAAAGAGCAGAGGAACAGCTTGGTTTAATCGACTTGCAAAGTGGTTCGTTACCCGCCAGACAATTCAGCGAAGGCATTCGATAGAATTAAAATACTAGTAGATTGGTTCATGTTGTTTTTCATGTCTCCTTTATTTATTTATTATTTTTGTTCAGATCTCTCATTATGAAACTAGTCTTCTGAAATTATGAATTTCAATCAATTTTTTCATCTCATTCAACATTTCCACGTGTTTTTACAAGATTAAAGCCAACAATCGTTTAATCTTCCAGATCATCCCTCTCGTTGTTGTATGTGACGATATGTTTCTTCATCTTTGATCCATGTGTCCATGTCACGTGATCTGATTGGGTGCGAGTGACGAGAAAAGCCGTGTCGGTGACCATCTCCACGCCGACCCGGACATGTCCCTGCTCGACTAATTGACTTGCTTTTCCGACCTAAAATTCATATGCTTTTCGGTATAGTATCTCGATCATATTTCGAATACCGTTGGTGCCATTTGCGATTTATAAACGACCACAGGAAGCCGCCGTCGGCAGAATGATGAGGCAGTCACCTTATCGCAGCGTTCCAGCGTGTCGGCAGTCGGGATCAGTCCCATGTCGTAAAGCTTGCCGAGTAATTTTCGCGCCAATACCAGCTTATTGGGATTCTTGTCCTCCAGATCGCGGATCCGCTTCGCCATTTCCCGTATCTTTTTTTGCTAATCCAATTTTAACATCGCCCACGCTTACCTCCCTGGACAGTTTGTTGTAAAGTGTGTAATGTTCTCGCTTCTCTACACAGTACCGCCGCATAATTTTGTTCTCGTGCAAACTGTTGTCAATGTCCGGCCAATGAATAAAATCCACCTTCTTCAGTAGTTTTCGTTCATGGTATTTCAATTTTCGGACCATTATTGATTTGGTCAATTCCTAAAGACATAAATAACAAGGAGCTAAATGAGTAAAAATAGACAGACATCACGCACCAATGTTCATTAAGTGAAAAATTGAAAATTTAAAGTTTCATTTTTTTGCGATTCTTCGGAAAATCCAATTTCGACACAATTATATGCTATGATTTTGAACCGATGGGGATGGATCACATGTCACATGAAAGCGATATTGTTTTTCTGCTTTAGTACAAAAGGATCGTCTGATGAGTGAGAATGGAAGGCAATTCAAGGCAGGAGGAGAATGAGGGGAGGGAATAAATCCGAGTCCGTCCACCTCTTCCAAAAGATCCCTTATTGTTGAATACTATAGCACGTGTGAATAAACAGAAAAAAAGAAATCAGACAAACATTATTATATTTTAACACAACATGCTTCCTCGTCATAATGACGAGAGATAAAAAATTAATTCAAATTTTATTTGTTTTTTTGTGCTGATACCTATACAATATTTTCGTGAAAAAACCGCGCTAAGCTGTTAAAAAAAATAGTGCCAAGGGGCGTTAAAAAGGGCTAAAATGCTAAGGCTTGACCGGAAATTTTTAAAGCGCGTTAGGCCAAAAGTATAAAAAGCAAAATAGTGTAGAATTTTGTGTTCTATCTTATGGTATTTTTAGTTTTTCGAAATTAACAAAAAAATTGAAAAATTCCCGAAAACCGAATAAGGTTTTCATTAAAGTTTCGAACTTTTTGTTCAAATTTCGAAAAATTATAAAACCAAAATGCTTAAAATTAAATTCTATAATTGCCTTTTATATTTTGGCCTAGGAATCTTCAAGTTTCGGCCAAATTTTTGCCATTTGGCACTTTTTTAACGGCTTAGCAACAAAAACCCTTAAACCGAGCTATCTATTCCGAAAATGAAAACCTAAGAATTAATGAAATGACACATGAATTTTTTAAATAACATTTAAAAACGATAAAAAGTAGAACTAGAAGGTGAAGAAATTTTTATTGTCATTCTGCTGCGATGTGACACATTTGAGTCGATCGCTAAAGACGTTTGAAGCGTTTGGAAACAAAATCGAAGGAATGCGAATCATGGGGCGAGTGGGCACGCTTTCGGTGTCGATAGACCTGGGTCTGTAGAAAACTGTCAAGACCACTGCGATGTGGCGAAGAAGATGGATTCGAGGTCGGACCAAGTGCCTGATGTGATTTGATTAAGGCCAGATTCAAGAATTGAACTATTAAACTGGGTACTTGCTGGAAGAGGAAAACCGCGGCCGGGTTGCCGCTGCCTCCACTGCTGTCCGCATGGTGGATTGGGGCAGTCACTCCAGGTTCGCGCTGGTTGCGCGGAGATGAACCGCCGTTAGGAAGAAGATCGTACTTGGAGAGAAGGGCCACAATGTCTGCCACCTCCACTTTGTTTTTGTAACGGCAAATGTTTGACAGCTCTTTCGCGAGAGTCAATCGACCCTTTGAAATACCACGTTCGAAGGATCGTTTCTTGCAGTCGAGACCACTCTAAAATTTCAGGAAATTTAAGCTCGAATCGTCCAAAAATATGTGTTATTCGTTTTACGATAAAAAAAACTTTATAAAGTTGAGTGGTTGATGCAGCTGCCTGCTGCAAGGTTCGCCAGTTGGTGTTTCGATAAAGATGGGCAACTAAAAGTAATAACACATAGATAATTTTAGAGTGAGGAAGGTGGAAGGGTACAAACCTGAAGTAGCGCAATTTTCAAATTCATTCCAAAGTCCATCATCGGATGAATCTTCGTCTTGCGGAGTTCCGCCAACAGAGTTATTAATTTCATTTTCAGACATGATCAATGGATGACAACACACTAAATAAATAAGGCTCTACTCCAGTTTAGGGGTCCAATCGACTTTTAGGGGTCCAATCAATTTTTAAGGGTCCAATCGACTTTTAGGAGTCCAATAAAAATTTGAATTTCTTGAAGTATGACGGGTTTATTTCTAGCGCACGGATCCGGCTGATTTCGATGTCATTCGACAACTGGGGCAGAGTAAAGAATTTCTAGGGGTGGGGGAAGTTACGCCGAGTTGCGAAAAGTTGCTCATTGTCAGCAACTTCTACACAGCGCACTCATTCCGCCCAATCATGCAACCTCTATTCTCTCATCCTCTCTATGGCTCAATTGGTTATATAATATATTTACAATGGTGAAGAGCCTGAGTTCGAATCCGCCACGCGCCAAATGATTTTTGAATTATTTACTAAATGATTTTTGGAATATTTTGGTTATGAAAAATTTTCCGTTAATGATTCAATTTTTTCAGGGGTTTTTGAGGGTGCTTAACACAATGGCAGATTCAGTTTTTCTGAAAATGGAATACTTTTTGGCCGAAAATCGATTTGGCTGGCTGGAAATAGATGTTTTCGGCTTATTTTTTATCTAAAATATAATTATTCGAATCAAATTATGATTTGATATTATAAATAAAATATATTTCTACCAGTTTAGTCAGTAAAACTTAGAAACAAATCCCGAATTCATCATAAATTTTGACGATTAATATGAGTACCCAAATAATTTGGGTAAGATACATGCTTCATAAATTAAAAAAAATCAACTGGGATTGAATAAAGTGGATTACGCAATATAATAATATAAAGATGCTTTGTATTTTGCATATGTTAAATAGAAGCATTTATTCATAATGGGGAAAATAATTGTGAATTAAAGCCTTTTACCAATGAGGAAAGAAATTAATAACTTTTTTTATTTATTTGAATTTTGCATTCTGTTCGGTTGCACACTGATCCGCCGTGTTCTACTGTTGAACCTTTCCAAATGATCCAAAATCAATATAAAACGTCACAAACCGATGAAAAACAACATAATTAAGAAAAATTGCACCAAGTTGCACTAGGTTGCCCGGCAACCATAACAAAAATATGCGATTATTAAGTTAAATATTTCATAGTAGACATTTCGTCTATTAGACATTTAGTTGTTTATAAATTAATATTAGTACAACTTAATAATCCTAATAGCTAGACGGTTCAATAGGTGAGTGCTGAAAGGTTATTAATTTATACCCAGATTCTTATTATTGGGCTAAGTTAATAATCTTCCAGCCCGCACCTATTGAACCGTGCAGTTGCCTAAGCCCCCCACGAAAAATATAGATAGCCGGCTCATAAATGATTAAATGCCATATAAACAACTAAATCTCTAATAGACGAAATGTCTACTATGAAATGTTTAACTTAATAATCGCATATTTTTGTTATGGTTTTCGGGCAATCTATTGCAACCTGGTGCAATTTTTCTTAATTATGTTGTTTTTCATCGGTTTGTGACGTTTTATATTGATTTTGGACCACTTGGAAAGGTTGGTACTTATACAGTTTACGTGACAAATTTTCAAAAAAAAATCAATTTTTGAAAAAATCATCTAAAAACGACTTCCCTGGGGTAATTTTTGATGCTGAATCCAATTCTGACGTCCATTTTGGCCCAATACGTCATCTGACGTCACTTTCTGACGCTGACGTCAAAAACCCAAAAAAATAATTTTTGAAAATTCATCGAAAAACGACTTCCCTGGGGTAATTTTTGATGCCGAATCCGAATCTGATCACTTTTTGATGATTTCAGCGCAAATATTTATTCCAATGAAGTCGTTTTTAGATGATTTTTTCAAAAAATAATTTCTTTGGGTTTTTGACGTCAGCGTCAGAAATTGACGTCAAATGACGCATTAGGTCAAATGAACGTCAGAATCGAATTCGGCGTCAAATTACTCCAGGGTAGAATCAACATGGCAACAAAAAATTTTTTTTTGAAAATTTAGAAAAAATTTGTCACGTAAACTGTATAAGTACCGAAAGGTTCAACAGTAGAAGTTGGGGAGCAACTTTTCGCAACTTGGCGCAACTTCTCCCACCCCTAGATATTTTTTACTCTGCTCCAGCTGTCGAATGTAACCGAAATCGTCCGGATCCGTGCGTCATAAAAAAAACCCGTCATACTTCAAGATAGCCAAAAATTTTAAGGGTCCAATCAAATAGGGGTCCAATCAAAATTTTAGGGGTCCAATCAAATTTTTGCAAGGTGGATTTGATCAGTCTGTAATGCAAAAATTTTAGCCGCAAATCATGANTTGGATCACTCCTACTTTTGATATTTGTTGTTTTCATTTATTAAAAATATATTTACAAATCAATGCGATGGAGGTGGGTGAGGGAAGGAAGAGATTGGAAGATCAAATGATTTTTTTTGTATTTTAAATTTTTTTGAATTTTTTTCGATATTTTATCATTTTCGGAACTCAGACAATTTTTGGCGGTTTCGGAACTCGGACAATTTTTAGCCTTTTCGGAACTCAGCCATTCGGAACTCCGAGCGGTAGCGAAAAAGACAAATGATATAACAGAACGCCAATGAGTGCCATAATTTAAAACAGATGCATTAACGACCAATCCTATTGAAAAAAAGAGTTCGAAAGTCTGACAGGCCTATTTTATTTCACACACAGAGAAATTCATTTTTGCTCGCCTAAACATTTATTTATGCCCTGAAATTTATTGATTAGCAAATAGAATGTTGTGAAATGGTAAATAAATGGAGATAATGCTTGCGCAATTTTTCAGATATTAATAATAAAGGCCAACACAAAGGACATGTACGACATCCTAATGTTCTGCAATCTGATCATCTGACGTCACTTTTTGACGTTGACGTCAAAAAAAATTTGCCGTAAAATCATCTAAAAATGACTTCCCGAGGGTAATTTTTGACGCTGAATCCAATTCTGACGTCCGCTTTGACGTAATGCGTCATCTGACGTCACTTTTTGGTAAATGCAAAAAATTAGTAGATTTTAGATGATTTTACGAAAAAAAATAATAGTACAATTTATACCCCCTTTTTTGAAAAATTCGATAACCCAAAAATGGTCCAAAATCACATCGTAGGGTCAGTTTTTGACGCTGAATCCGATTCTGACGTCCATTTTGTCGTAATGTGTCATCTGATGCAACTTTTTAACGCTGACGTCAAAAAATAATTTTTTGAAAAATCATCCAAAAAAGCTTCCCGGGGGTAATTTCTGACGCTGAATCGAAACTGACATCCTTTTTGACTTAATGCGTCATTTGACGTCACTTTGACGTTGAAATATTCGTTAGCGGGTTCTACATGCAGCATCTCAGGAGCATTAGAATTAATATAATTTTTTTTTGAAAAATTTAATCAGATGACGCATTGCGTCAAAAAGTACGTCAGAATCGAATTTAGCGTCTAAAATCACTTCTGGAAAGGCAATTTTTCAATAAAAATGAAAAATCTGAAAAATTTTGGCGTAAGCGTCAAAAAGTTGCGTCAGATGACGTATTACGTCAAAATGGACGTCAGAATCGAATTCAGCGTCAAAAACTGACCCTAGGATGTGATTTTGGACCACTTTTGGGTCATAGAAGGGGGGGGGTACAAACTGTACTATTACCGAAAAAATTGAACGTCAGCGTCAAAAAGTGACGTCAGGGGCCAATCACAATTCCGAACGACAAACGCCAAATTTAGCGTTTGGCGTTGGCGTTTGTCTCTGTTGTTTGGCGTTTGTCGTCCGTCTCCAATCACAATTCAAACTTTTGTCGTTTGGCGTTTGTCTCCAGAAATTTGGCGTTTGTCGATATCATTGAGAATTGTGATCAATTTGAACGACAGATCGACAAATCCATCGACAAATTGAACGCCAAATATTTGGGGGGTGCTCATAGCGGCCCCTCAAATCCGAAGACAAATCGACAAATGGAATTGTCCCAAAAAGCACTATCCATAGAAAGATGGCCCAAAACGTCTGATGTATTTTTCTTTGTAAAATTTCTTATTAAATTTTCCTGATACTTTTATTATTATTTTTTTAATTTTAGCCCTGCAATTTTTCGAAAAATCCAAGGCTTATGGTTTTTTAAAAACCATAGTTCTAAGTAAATTTTCTAGAATTTTTTTTTAAACCTGAGGCTTATTAAATTAAAAAAAAGAAAGGCCTAAGAAATCTTTTGGTGGACTATAAAAAATTATTTAAAAACCATAGGCCTGTGAATTTTTTTTGAAAATTTTTTAAAAGATTAATTTGAAATATTTTTTTAGAAAACCTCTAGGCCTAAATTCTTGTTTTTTCTTTTTTCTTATTATTTTTAAAAGTTTCTATGTATGTTTTTTTGAAATTTTTTAAAAAATCTGCAAGCCTTTGAATTTTCCAAAAAATTGCAGGCCTCAAATTAAAAAAAATTAAGGTCAGTTGGGTTTAGTTCAAATATTTTTTTCTATATATTGGGAAATAGTGCAGAAATGTTGTTCTTTGATCCTCTTACCCAAACCTTCTCATAAAATAGCTCGAAACGACAAATTTCTGGTTAATTTCACAATTGTGATTGAGAGACAAATCGGTCGACAACGCCAAACGCCAAATTGACAAACGACAGAGGAAAATGACAAATATTTGGCGTTTGGAGGCAAATTTACGAGTTGCCAAGCGCTAAATTCAAATTTGGCGTTTGTCGTTGTCTCTGTCGTTTGTCGTCGAGAATTGTGATTGGCCCCAGGGCCCGTAGTAAAAGAACAGGGTAAATGGTATTTACCAGTTACCCAGGTAAAAAGTCGAGTTACCCGTAGTAAAAGATGCAGGTAAAAAGAACCCGGTACTCCTTAACAAAAGTACCGGGTACTTTTACCCGCAGCTGAGGGTAAAAGTTACCCGTAGTAAAAGAATCGGGTAAGTCGCATTTTTACCCTCAGCTGCGGGTAAATTTTTACCTTGGTAGGGGGCAGGGTAAAAATCTAGGTTGTCTTAGTATTTTGCTTAATATATACCTTAAAAATGTAAATAAACCATTAAAATTGACTAAACCTGATAGAAAAATCTTTCCTCTATCCAATGAGATCAATTTTGTTTGCTAAAATTTATTTCTACAAAATGATAATTGCCTTTGAAAAATAGACGATTTTTCAAGCCAATCTGGACGAAATTTTTAGGGCTAATTAATTTCTGTCAATTTCTTGGTGTTATTTATCCATTATCCTTCTATCTATGGCTTCGACCGATTAATTTAACTCTTCTTTTTATTCCTTTTTTAAATTTCACTTTTTCATTTTTTCTAACGTACTAAATATGATAAATATAACTGAATAACGATGGAAAATGACTTCAGTCATGATAGATCATGACAAAAAAAATTTTTATCACTATTTATTTTCACTTGCATTTTTGGGACAATTTGTTATTTTAAAACAAAATTTTTTACCCTTAGTAAAAGAACGAGGTAATTTTGATTTTTACCCGCAGCTGAGGGTAACGCTTCTTTTACTACGGGTAACTCGCAGCTGAGGGTAAAAGTACCGGGTAAAAAGAATCTGGTAAATTTACCTGGTACTTTTACCCTATTCTTTTACTACGGCCCCTCAGGTGACGCATTACGTCAAAAAGGACGTCAGAATCGGATTCAGTGTCAAAAATTACCCACTTACGGAAAATTGCAAAATAAAAAATCAAAATTTTTCCAAAATTGGGGGAGGGGTGGTCAAAAGTAGACAAAAAGTGTAAAAGTACCAAAACAAAATTTGGAATTCTCTGGCTTGTCTCTAGCTTTGATTATAATTTTTCTTCAATAGATTTAGCAAAATAAAAACGATCACGGGGTTTTCACACACGCCGATTTCAAAATCTAATGTCAAATTTATCATAATACAAGTAGTTTAGATATAAAATTGTAAAAAGAAATGAACTCAAACCGTATCCTTGTTTTAAACTAGAGTGTATTTTTTTTAATTTTTTGCTATTTTAGTATCTAGTCTACTTTAGAATACTGTTTAGACTGCAGTCTAAACTTGAGTCGCGTACGTTTTTGGGGCCTAGTGAATAAAATAGGGTGAGGATAGGGCTGAGCAAATACACAAATGGTGTACAGTTTTTGTGTGTTCAGTGAGCTAGACAGCGAGAACACAGCAAATACACAGCCCAAATCTCCACACAGTGTGAAACAAGGAATGTGTAATACACAGAGAATGTGGAAAACACAAAATCTCTCACTTTCCCACACTCTTTTCGTCGCTCTGATTATCGTACCCCCTTTCCCCCACCCGCACGTATGTTCAAACTTCAACGCGGTGCAGCTCAATAGAACCCAAGCACTTTAGAACCCAACGGCAGAAAACTTTTTTTTGAAGCTTACTAGCCCGGTATTACAAAAAGCAAATATATGCAGAATTTTATGCTCTATCTTTTAGCCTTTTTAGTTTTCCAAATTTCCGCGAAAATTTTTGAAATTTTTCGAAAAACTGATTTTTCACATTTTTTAAAAATTTGAAAAAAGCCTTCAATTCAATAATCTGCAAAAAAAACACGACCTTTGAAGATTTTTTGAAATTCATAATAAATGACTATCGGAATTCTATAAATTCGATTCGAGATCTGTGGAAAAATGAAAAAAAAATTAAGTCCCCCTTTCAAATCCTAAAAGTCATGTGAAATTCACA
>LDKF01002689.1:0-20650 GCA_001026735.1 Rotylenchulus reniformis | reverse complement strand
AAAAAAAAATTTGGAAAAAATTTTACAAAAATATTCTCGGAAAAAATTTTCAGTTAATTTTCAGAAAAGGAATATGAAATTAAACTATTTTTTCCTTCGTAAATTCATTTTTAAGATATTAAAAATGATTTTTAGAAGAAAAATTTTCATTTTTTCTGCCAAAATTTCGACAATTTTTATCCATATTTTCCATATTTTTTCCATATTTGGAGAAAATTTCGTATTTTCGTCCATATTCGGCGATTTTTTGTCCATATTTTATGGCCATATTTTGCGATTTTTTATCCATATTTTTGCGCGCCCTACTAATCATATTAAAATGGTGGTTCGCATTTTATGTCCGATAAAACAATACAATTCATACTAAAAATTACTATGTCCTTTGGTTTGAAAGTCGAGGATTGGCCGTTTTTTCAAATTTCATTATTTTAAAGGTTGCGTTTTCCTGTTTAATTGGTCCATTTCGAGATGTATCATTTATATTTTTTATACTTTTTTTGATTTGTCAATTAATTTATCTTAGTTTCTAAAATCCAGTTCCAGACCATTTCGTCCTTTTTCCTTCCTCCGTCGTGTAATTGCCTTGCCTTGATCATCGAATTTTCTCACAATCTCTGCAATCTCCTCATTTTCATCGCTTTCTTCGCTTGATTTTCTTTTTTTGTTAATTTTTCTTTTGGAATTTGCTTTTTCTCTCAATTGATTAAATTTATTGACCAGTTCATATTTTTGTACATCGCATATATCTTCTTTTTAATAAAACATTATTTATAAAAATATTACCCATTAATATTGAAATTTTGGTTTAAATGATCTTGGATTTTTTTCATCCTCAATCCACGCATTATGGTGTTCACAGTAAATATTAGTATTTAGCATTTGAATAAACGATCATAAAATAATTATTAGTTTCAGATACCTTTATTTTTTATTTATATAATTAAAATAATTATAATTTTTTCTCACCTTCTAATTTACCCAGCTCTCTTTTCAATTCATAAATTTTATTTCGTGTTGTGCCCAGTTCCAGTGCAATTTTTGTGTCTCTTTGATAATAGAATTGCTTTTTCTTTGAATATTTAGGGTTCTCTAAAAAACTATTTGTTGATTATTCTAAATATGTAAATTATTTTAATTTAAGCCTAATAAGCTATTTAAATTTTTGCTTGTTTTATTAATGATATTATTTTTAAATATTATTATTGTTAGAAAAAATGACAGAAAATTAATTTATTTATGATGATATTTTTTCTTTCTTTAAATTTCATCTAACATCAAACTGAAAAATTAAACTTTTTCAATGGATATAATTGCCGAAAAAACAAATAACTGGAAAAATGACCGATGTCTAAATGGAATAAAGAAAGATTTTTTATTTTCGAAGATATACAATTCGCCATTTAACGCCCAAATTCTCAAAAATTCGAACTATGTTTCTGTTTGGCACTTTAAAAATGCTGCTATTTTGTTGGTGATGATGAATTTTATAAAAAAATATGTGTAAAATTCTCTACTTCTTTTCTGATCACCAATCTGCTGATCACTTTCCAATTGACTTTCTGTTGAATTACTTTCATCGCTATTCTGAGAAAGTGCATACGATTGGTCGCTCCGATCAGAATAATCCATCGAGTTTAATGATTCGGTCTCTCTATCATATTCCGATCCTATGGAATTTGGACTTGAAAATCCAACACATCCTTTGTCATTTGATTCTTCTTCATCAAATGCGCAAATTGAGCTGATAACAAACCAAAGCATAAAAATTGTTAAAAGCATTTTATTATTCTTATGTTGATAAATATACATATTATTGTTTGTATTTTTACTAAATACGTGAAAATTATTAAAATGTCATAAATTGTTCGATACATATTTTAATGCAAAATTTTCATAATGGCTAACGTTTATTATCATCTTTTTAATCAATAAATAAATAAAATAAATTAAAAAATATGAATATTAAAAAGCCCACATTTTTAGGATTGAATATTGCTGAATTATGAAATATATATTTTATTCAACAAAAATATTAATGCCAAATCAATAAGCTACGTACGTTTTTTGCATTTTATATCATTCATTCTATTACATATGTTTTTAATATTTATGAGAAATTTTTTCTAAATTTTTACATGTGATAATCATACCTTTTAAATTTTACATGTGATAATCATACCTTCAATTTATAATCCACATACCTATGACAAATTTTGATTAATATTGGTTGATTTTTTATTGTGACATAAAATTAACATAAAAATGGAGTGCAAAAATTTATGTATTAATTATTCAGGGATGGACTTAATTAATGAAAAGGTGACCAAAGCACTAACTAACTAAAGGTTGACCCATTTCTAAGATTGAACAGCAACATATGCGATCTACTTAAATTTATTGTATGTCGTACTATGTATTATAAAAAAGGCTTAAAAATGATCAAATAATTGGTCAAAAAATTATGGAATGTGCTTATCGAATTGCTGATCAATTTCAGAATGATCAAAAAATTATACAGCAAAAATTAAGCATAATTTTTTTTTCTATAAGCATAAATTTTTAACAATAATTCTATGAAAACATGCATAAATGTTATAGCTTTTTGCTTTATTAATTTTTATAATTGATACATGCATTATTGCTTGTACATTATGCCATTCATCAATAATTCACTGTCATGAATTTTAAACCGAAATCAAGGGGATTTATTTCTTTTTCTTTCTGGGAATGATCACTTTGGAGCAATTTGGTTATTTTGCTGGGGCATTAACTTTGTCTTCCACCCTGTCCTCGTCACTTCAAATTTGCCATGTTCGGATGTTTTTCTTATGAAAACTCGGGAATAATAGAAACCGCAAAAAGCCGCGTCCAATGCGCACAATGCCATGGCAATGTCCACGACGGATGTGTAGCCAATATAGCCGGGAACCTAAAACATTTGGTCGAATTGTAAAAATGCTTAAAATTGGCTATCGATGTTTTTAAATATAATTATAATTCAACGGGTTTTCTCCAAAAAAATTAAAGAATTCTTGGAAATTATATTTTTTAAACTAAAGTTAGCATGATTAGAAAATTACCATGTTGAAGAACAGTGTTGTGAAGCTTGGTATGATTTCAAAAAACAGTTCGATGATCAAGGTGAATTTAACAAAGCGATTTCGCTGTAATTTGATCAATTTTGTTGGTTTTCTTGTTAAATGTTATATGCTAAGGTTTCATAAAAAATGCACCATTTAGTATTCTAACAAATGTAACATTCCATAGGATGAAGCAAAAAATCTCAAATTTCAGAAATGATAATCCTATACAAATTATGCTTTTTATTGAATTTTTCATGTCTATCAAAAATTTCGAGAACAAATCCTGTAAGTGGCGTGCGTCAAAAATGGCCAAACCGGTTTTTCGGGTTTAAGACCAAGTTATAAAAAAGGAAATTCTGTTATTTATAACCCATCTTGTAGGCTAGCTCATTCTGTATCACCTGCAATAAACCGCATCTCAAACGGTTCATCATTGATTTTTTTTTAATGATTTTTTCAAACAGGCCACTTGCGGGATTTTTTCTCGAAATTTTTGATAGACATGGAAAATCAATAGAAAACCAAAATATAAAGAATATATAGGAATATCATTTCTGAAATTTGGAGATATTTTGCTTCATCCTCTGGTGTTACATTTGTTAGAATACCAAATGGTACATTTTTTATGAAACGACCTAGTATAATATACCAATGAGACTGTAGTATTTGTGTTCGATTTATTGTATCGATAGAGTAAAGTGAAGAAAAGGATGCTGAACAGCAAGTTGGCAACACAAACAACATTCTTCATGAACAGTTGCACTCGGTTGGCACTGCCCAACTTCATCAAACATGCAGCATAACGACAGGTTGCCACTATAACAAAAGTGAAAAATTTGTTTTGATAATTGAATTTTGAAATATTGAGACTCTCATTTTGTTAGTTAAAGTCTAAACTGTTTTAAATGAAGTCTTAACATTTATAGCTGTACCCTTACCTTGCCGTAATAGTACTGCTTTAGTGTCACTTAAATTTTCTTTAATTAAATCTTAAATAAAGATTATTTCTAATAAATTTTATGAATTTTAGTGATGAATCTCCCTACAAATTTCAATGTTCAATGGCAACACCATCAGATAGTCGATCATGCTGATCAGATATGCGCTCATGAGAAGAAATAAATTCGCGTAAAACAGTTTTTGGGCGAGAAATTTGCGCTTTGTCGGCCAGAATGTCAGACAACGGTCGAGGGTGACGAACAGAACGGCAATTGGGGCGGTGGCCAGGTAGTTGAGCTGGAACTGGCCAGTCCAGAACAGAATGTTCTGTTCCGCCAAGGAGTGCTTTTCCACGCCAGTCTTGAAAAATTGTAAAATTAATGTTTAGGCTTTATTTGAATTTATATTTTTGAATAAAATTGATTTAAATAGGAATTATTAATTTCATCAATGGTATGAAAACAGTTTAAATTACTTACTTTCAACACAATCTCTGGAGGACGCCATCGGAATAAATTATAGGCAGGATAACCGATTGAAGTTGCGGTCCAAAATGTTTGGGATATCAGATAGATCAGCATCGGTCTAGATGGCCTGACTTGTACAAATGATTTGCGCCTAAAATATTTAATTTATTATAATCCACCAATGACCTAAGTTTTAAGAATTATTCGTAAATTAATAACTGTCAAAATGTTTAAAGATAATCAAAAAAAACATTCTTATAAAAAAATTACCATTTAATGTAATATAAAATTCGACAGAAAATGATCAAGGCAGCCAGATCAGCAAACAACAGAGGAGCATCAGAAATCACAACCCAACAGACTTGTAGAGATGGGCTCATCTCGTAAATGGCCTTAGGAGGCAATGTTACGTTTAGCATTGCTATAGAAGCAACTTAAAAAATTAAAATAAATTAAATGATTCAAGATCGGACATGACATAATAAAAAGAAATTTAACATAAAAAATTAAAAAAGGATAATTTGTGAAATTTACTATTTTTCCAATATTGTGCCCTCAAAAGAAGTATAAAACTAGAATAACAGGTGCAAACTCTAGAATCAGACCTTCCAATAAGGCAAACAATGTATAATTTGATGCAATTTGCTCACAATGTCAATATTATTCTCTTTTTTATTCAATTAACGATTGTTTTTATGGAGGAAATTAAATTAGACTCTCAATGGTGTATGTACACAGAATCTGGATATTTTGCATCAGGAAAAAGAACACCACTAATTGCGCCAGCTTGAGAAAAAACTGAAGGCATAACGCTCCGAGCTAAAAAATTAGGCGCAGCGGTGCTTTCATAATTGTTCTGTGCCAAATGTTCGGGTTCCCATTAGCTGGTATTTATTCAATTGAACCAAAGGAAATAATTTTGTTTGAAACAAAAGTCTTAATTAGAGATCAGAGTTTGTATTTGAGATTGATCTCGATTCGAGATTCTCGATGAAAATTTTTCGAGATCTCAATCGCAATCCGAGATTTTATAAAATAAATTATATTTTGAAAAAAAATAATAAATATTTAAATAATGAGATTTAATAATGTTAATTCATCAATGAAAGAGAGCGCTCAATCAAACAATCGCTTTCAATTTTTCGTTTTAATTTTATAAAAACTATATGATAGCATATGTAAATATAAACTTTTATATACATTGCTGGGAATTCACATAACCTTCCTTTTTAACGAATTTTTCAGAAAATTAAAAAGTTAAATAAATGAATAGAAGTAATTAATATTTAATATCATACAATATTATTTTTCAACTAACAAGTAACTCTGAAAGTGGATTTTATTTTAGAGAGGGCCATGTTAAAGATATTTAGAAATGTTTAGTAAAAAATTATTGATATTCGCATTTTTATTTTTGAAAAATAGATCCATTAGTAGATATTTAGGATTTTTACTTGAGATTATAGGTATTTAGTAGAAAATTTAAGTGATTTTATTTTATTTCAAAATTTTTCGAGGAGTTTTTCGAGTTTTGAGGTTCGAAAGAGGAGTTTTTCGAGTTTTGAGATTCGAAATCTCGAAGATTTTCGAGACCGATCTCGATTCGAGATTCTCGAATAACTTTTAATTCGGAAATGAAATGCACACATCACTGAAGGATAAGTGACGAAACATCAAAGCAAAGTATAAATTATCATTTCGAAAGTGAAAATGAAAGCTTTGGCACACCACACCTTTCATAATTGCTATGTTAAAAGTTAATTTGTGAATTAAATTTGAATCTATGAGCTCTAAAGAATAATGAATATGGGAGAAATTTTAAAAATTTAACGGAATGATCTTCATTAAACGACAAAATGACAATGGACTGTGCCTTAAGTTCAAGTTTATACAAATTTATTAAATGGTTAAAGTGGTCATAGCCAAAGAAAAATTTATCAAAAATTCATCTGGCCCTAAACTTTTAGAAATGGTTTTTTCAAATTATATTATAAAATTATTTATAATAACTTTGGGTGCTAAAACATACTTATTTTAGTGGTGATAATTGATTTGGTACTCCATTTCCATCTTAAAATTCATGATTTTTCATTCATCTCAAGTAAAACACCATCCATACGGTTATTACCTCGGTGCTAGGACATTAAAAAAGCCATTTGGGCGCTATATTGGCTAATCAAACCTAAAAGTTTTTAAAGTTGCTAGACAATAAAAGGAAAATGTATGAATCATTCTAAACATTTGGCATTTTAATTTTAGTTTAAAAAATTTATGAAATTTTCGAGAAACTTCATCTTCTGATTTTTAATTAAAATTCATCGATTCAATAAATTAAAGATCTAAAGATTAAACACAAATTTCATGGTTTGTCAAGCTTTAAATTTTTTTAATTTTGATTGGCAAATTTAACGTTAATTTGATTGGCAAAATTAACGACCTAGCAACGCTACCTCCAATCTAATTGTTAAATAACTTTTCCGATTAGGTAATCGGAAATATTTTTCTTATAATTTGCTATCTATATATTTTTTTATTTTTCCTTCGTTTTATTTGAAATAATTTTTTTATTAATGGTTAGTTAGATATTATTTATCTCTGGGAAACTGTTAATTGCTCTGTAGTAAAATGTCATGGCAATTATTCCCTGGTTTAGCGCCATTTTCTCAACGATAAATGTTAAGATAACATAGAAAAACTGTGTCGTCAATGAATAAAAATCCTTTAAAATGTTTTCCAAAATTTATTTATTATTTCGCATTGTTTATTAGTTCTTATTTTCACATAAGAGATTTTTCTTCTTCTTCTTCTTCCTAAATTCTACAAAAAAAAGTTAGAGAAAAATCCATTTTTCGCACCATTAATTTTGTAATCTTTTTGAATTAAATTATTGAGATAAAATAAAGAAATAGGTACCTAACTATCTTTTAAAATTTTAAAAATGTTTTTATCATAATATATATGTTTATTACAGCATTATGAATATATTTGAATATAATGGGAAAAAGCTCTCCAAATTTTCCCATCAGGTATAAAAATTCATCAAAATCAAAATTTTCATTATATAAAATGCTAAAATTTTCGAAAATCGGAAAAAGGTGAAATCCGTGCGAAAGGGTCTTTTTATTCTTCAAAAAATAAAAATTGTGCTAAAAATTGGTCGTTTTACTTTATACTTCCGTATTTCTTTGTTTTTTTAATTCCCACGAACTATTTTTTGAATTTGTTTAAATTTTTTTGATGCATAAAATTCCAAAAACTTGATTGGAATATTGTTTCATTATTCGGCTTAACTTTTTAATGATTTTTCTAATTGTCCAATTTTTCACAAATTCTCTTCATTGATTTTGATTTATACTTTATGGCCAATTCCAACATATCTTTAGAATTGTAATTTAATTATTTGAAGGTGATTTGTAAAAAAATTGCGTATAATTTACATGATATACTTCTCAGAAAATTTGATTTTATTCTAAATGATAGATCTTAATCATAAGAATTTCAAGCAAAAAGTATTATTTAATCTTGATTCGATAATGTCCAATATAATGTATTTTATGCAACCATCCGCCGCAATAATACCACGGAACCCTAATATTCGCATTCTTCAAATATAAGTGGGAGAAACGAATCTTTTTCAGGAAAAACATGGCTACTCTGATTTCACTTACTTAGAATTACTGGACTTGATTTCCAATTAATCTTTTTCTATTTAAAAGGAATTTTTTGTTGTTCATATTCCATATAGAATTTTTTCCCGCAATTTTTGGTCCAATTTTGTCCTTCCACCAAATTTTCTTGGTATTTTCCTTTTCTTGCCAACAGCTGAAATTCTTAATTTTTCGCTTATGGCCTTGTCGAAAACTCGCCAATTCTTAGCCCTGTCCATCATTGATGACTTTGGTGACGATCGAATTAGTTTTTCACCTGTCTAGGCATTTAATTGCGAGATCACGACATTGGCATAAACAAAAAAGTACGAGATTACTGACTTATAACCCCAAGCATTTAGAATGGGAAGAACAATCTATTTTAGATTATTTAAAAATTAATTTAGATTTAGACCATGATAGACAAAAAAAACTAAATTTGAATCGAATAACTTAATATAAGATAATTTTTTAAGAATATTTAGAGAAATCATTTTTCAACGCATTTCCTATTACAATTGGGCATCAATGAACTTTTTCGGTTCAACATCTCAGTCACATTCAGTAATGAGTCAGCTTACAGTACAATTAGCTCATCGAATTTTTTGCTCGATTCTGCCTAATTGTGCGCGTCACTACTCTCTCTCAAATGTAATAATTCATCGGTGTCGAATTTCAAATATTTATCACAATGTGAATGTGGAATAATGCTACAACTCTCGATAGCGTGCGATTTTTGCGTGCCCGGCCAACAAAGTCCATTCATGCCGTCCTCAATTAGTATTTTGTACGCACACTCTCACAGGTTAACACCGGTTCTCCCAAGTCCCATTTCCAAGGAGCCAATTCCCCCTAACCACATCGTCTGATGGCATTTGATAAAACTGATTAGTTGTACATTATTGATAGATACCAACACTCGCATCGATAGATGCCNCTTCCATTTTTGGATTTATGAAAAAATGCCAAAATTCATTTCATTTATTTTATAATTTTTGGTATAGAGTAGAATTGGAGATCAAGAAAAAAAAGCACAATAAGTATTAGAGCACGGAATTTTTAAAAACCCCGGATACGGACCCCGGACCCGGATTTTGGAAGCAGGTCGGACCGGATCCAGAACCCGGAGTCCGGGAAAAGTCCGGGTCCGGGAAAGTCCGGGGTCCCTCCATAAAGGCCGGACCCGGACCCCGGATCCGGGAAAAGTCCAGATCGGGCCCAGGTCCGGGTCCGAGCTCTAATAAGTATTTACTTACAAGTCTAGTCTAAATATATGGTCATTATTGCTTCGAAATGATCATTGGTTTTAAAATTACTATTTGAATTTTATTACCTAAAAACACATTGTTTCTTTTATTATCCTCTGATTTTAGCAAAATAGCCTGCAATTTTGTGGCATAATCCTAATCAAATTTTCCCCTTTGTTCCTCCCCATTTGTGCCTTTCCCCCAATTGTCTGAGTTGGCCCTTCTGGAATTGCCTTTTCCTGTGCCTCTTTTTCTGCATTTCTCCGGGGCAAAATAGTCGGAATTGCCCCAAATCCAATTTTCACCGTTTCCCCGGCCATTCAATGCTCATTAGCCCTCTGGCGATGTTTGCGGCTTTTCTCCTTCCAATTAGCATTCTCGCGAATGTTTTTGCCTGGGCTCATTTGGCCAGTTAGTCACCATGGCCAAGCAAATTTGTATTGGGCTCATCAGCTATCAATTAGCCCCAAAAAACAAAAGTTCGGGACTTTGCCTTATCTTTCATTCACGATATCCTTTAAAGAAATCATCCAAGGGGAAGGAAAGGGTTTGATGAATGTCACTTGGCCATTCATACACCAACACCCACACACTTTGAAAAGATGGGAATTTTCATTAAAATTAAGACCGGGATAAGATAGACACATTACTAATAAGTAGTATTATGTATAATAATTTTAAAAAAGTTCTTGCTAAACAAGTCGGCATTCTTCATTATTCGTTCCACACATTTCTTGTCAAAAAAATTAATTCCAAATGGTTGAGCATTCGAAATAAAAAAAATGATCCATTTTTGCATATTTTAACAAATTAAATCTAATTCACAGGGTTTAATGGCCAAATACTCAGTACAATTCACGAAAGACATTGTGGGAATTTGATTGAGGGAACAAAAACCCTATGTATTCGTCCAATTATGGCATTTGTATAACAGTTCTGGGAATTGAACTCCTTGGAAACCAATATATGCCGAGGATTTAAAAAATAATTTCCCTTTAGGGGATTATTTTGTTAATCCTTCGTGGGGGTGGTAATTATGCAAACAAAAAGTATGCAATTTCCACCCTGCACAATGCCTACATATTTCCTTTGATTTTTCTCCCAACCCTTCAATTTGTAATGGTAGTAGGTACATATCTACATATAATAAATATATGACTACCCGACATTTTCGCCCAATTCTTTATAATTTGATTTAACTAAAGAAACGATTTTTATTAAAAGAATAAATAGTGAAAACCAATCCCATATGAATTTTCCATTTATAAAAAAAATATGGCCAAAATTCCGTGCATTTGACCAAAATCTTTTCTTTTTGCCATAACTTTTCATAATGGACCAATTCGAATTGGCTTTTGGGCCTTTTTGTGCTAATTATTCTTTTTTTTTACAACAATCTCGTTCTTCGGATTGGTTTAAACCGAGTTGGCTATATCGAATGGGGCGCAATGTCGTAACAATTGCCTATGCCCATTGTATTCAATAAGTTTCCTTCTGATAACTTTATTGCAAATGCCATTCTTGGCCTATTCTTTGGCTATTTTTGGCCATATTTAGTATTGCCTCCAAACTTACGTCAAGTGCCAATTGATTAACGTCAGATTAATTCGATTTGCTTAAAAATTGCTATTTTATCAGATAGGTAATAATCTTTCCATTTCATCCATAAGGTCACACTAAATTTAATTTCGCTTCAAAGCATTTCCCATTATTGCCATGACGTCTTTTCTACAGGAATTTGCTCAATTCGTAAGTCAATTTTTTTGAAAATGATAAAATAATAAAAAGTCAAAATTGAAGCTAATAAATATCAGTCTTAAGAAATTAAAGAATAATAAAAATTTGAATCTTAGCTTACGACTTTACAAGACTGCAATTATTCTATTATTTATAAATAAAATTAATTATAACAAAAATTCAATATTGCATTTCTATTCTTAAAATGGTTTAAACTAAAAATGACACGATACTTCGATTTTGCATTTACCTTTCCCCTTTCAGTTCACCACCGACCAGCCCTGGGCCTTCTTCCTGACCTACCGTTTCCAGACCGGTTTCGGCTCCTTCTCCATGGCCATCAACCTGATCTTGGCCTTTTACGCTTTCGGTGCCGGCGACTGCTTCAACCCCCATACATCCATGTGGCGTACCCAGTTGGTCATTGACATTCTGGTGGCCGGCGGGTACATTCTGGACGCAACTTCGGCATTCAGATTCCGTTAGTCATTCAGATCAAATTAATCTCTCGCAAATATTTTTTAATATTTTTAGAAGAACCCCTATTGCATGATCAGCCTCCCGCTTTCTCTGTCCCCAACACCATGCCAATGCCACCAATTGCTCCGATCACTTCCAACTCCTCCAATTTGCTGCTCAATTCCACTGTGATCTCCTGCACCGCCCACCGTCCCTACCTTTTCATCACTCTGATCGCTCGCCAATGGGCGGCCATGCTGGTGTTGATCATGGGCATGGAACGGCTGTTGTTTGTCCGATACCCGCTCTGGTTCAAGTCCATCCGGGTCAGGTTTGTTCATCTAGGCTGGGAAAATCTGAAATTAAAAAATATCATTAAAGAAGTTATGTTAAAATAGACGAAATGTCATAAAAAGATCAAAATCGAATGCATAATTGTATTGGAATAGGTAGAAATCCCGGTAAAACCTTTGAAATTGTGCATTATTTTTTAATATTTCTTTTTAATATAACTTATTAATAGTTCGGGAAATGATTTCCGGAATAATTTTCAGAAAAGGTCCTATCAACGTGTTTGCGTTGTTTTTCGCGCTGTTCTCCACGGGCATCGCTTACACAAATGCCATGTATGTCACACCAAATGAACACACCCATTTCACTTGCGAAGTCAGCTGGGCGTTTGGCCAAGACTACGGGTTTGTGATTTTTTTTACATTTTTTCTTTAATTTTTGATATTTCCAGATGGATCTTCTATGGCATTGTGATCCTTCCCCAAGTATTGGGCTGTTTGTTCTGCATAATTTCGGCAATCTTTGTGCATCATGAACAGGCACTGAGGCGATTTGGCGGGAATCGACAGAAGTTGGCAGGCGAAAAACGAAAAATCAGGTAAATTTGGAGGAAAAAATAACCGAAAGTAATTAGAAAATGGAAACATATGAAATGGATGTTTTTCAGAAAGGTGAAGTGGCTTTTGATCACCTGCTTTGCATTTGTGGCCATGCCTCAATCCTTGTTGCTGATCCTTCACATTCTGGCCCCTTCCCAACTGTTCATGGCCAAATTGTTGCTGTCCCAACTGTTTTTAGCCAAATGTTTCGGCAACATTCTCGTCTACAATCGGGCCGTTGCTTCCACGGGTCATGGCATTTTGGCAGCGGTAAATTCTTTCAATTTAACAACCCAAGGATTCTCGAAAATAATTCAAAAATTGTTTTTTCACATTAAAACGCAAAATGTTCAGTCCCAACAATGGTGGAAAAAGCGCACAAAGACCCGAGTGAACCCCAACGAATCGATCAACTCCATTTCGCATTTGATCGGCAACCATACCCAGCAGCCACAGCAGCCGCAACCTCCAACGGTTGCCATTGCATAACAAGAAGATACTAACTAGGGTTGTAATTAGTGAAACAATTATTGGCCATTGCAGAATTTTGATCAATTTTTATTTTTTCAAATAAATCATAATACTAACGAATCAATTCCAATTCCTAAAATGATTGATTGATAAATGTAGATTTCTTCGCCCATTAAATGACTCGACTTTATCCTTATCGGCCATATTTGCTGTCAAAGTTATCTGTCCTGATTATGTCATTTGANTTGGCCATTGCAGAATTTTGATCAATTTTTATTTTTTCAAATAAATCATAATACTAACGAATCAATTCCAATTCCTAAAATGATTGATTGATAAATGTAGATTTCTTCGCCCATTAAATGACTCGACTTTATCCTTATCGGCCATATTTGCTGTCAAAGTTATCTGTCCTGATTATGTCATTTGATGAACAATCCAAATTAATCATTGCTTTAGGGCAATGCTGACCTATTTCGATCATCATTTAGACAATCAGATCTCAAATCCAATTTGCCATTTTATTTCGACTATAATTAAATGTTATTATATCAAAATTTATCGAAGTAGGTGCTTTCTTATTAATAAGATTCATTAAAGATATGAAAGTTGACCATTTTTCTCAAAAAAAGGATTTAATTTGCGGTATAATTAATCTTTCAAAAACTAAAAATCGGCCTAACTGGTCTTTTTAATATGAGATTTTAATTCATTAAATAAAAGTAAATAAATACGATTAAAATAAAGAATAAATCTACCAATCAATAAATTCAAAAATCAATCGATTAGTGTTGTCTCTGTGTCACAAAAATCTTTTTTTCTCATTTTTTGTTCCTTTTCCATCATTTCCCGTTGCTTCTCAATCATTTCCTTCAAATTATTGCTCAACTCAGAACTCTCTACGTCTTCATTCGCCACCAATTTTTCCAATTCTCCAATTTTCATCCCGTTGAAAATTGCAATTTCTTTTACATTTTCAGCCGAAATATATTCTTTTGGCTCACATTTCCCATCCAAATAATCCAAAATTCCTTTCGCAGATAAACGCATTGTTGGGTTTAAGCTCAGTGTGTTCTGAAAATATTTATTAATATGATTTTTTTATAATAAAAATATTTATTTATGTATTTATTGGTGTGAACCGTCCCTAATATTTTTTATGATTTCTTTTTGCTAGATTGATTGTTAAATATATTATAAATCAAATTGCTAATTCCTACCGTAATCAAGCGCATTATGGAAGGGAATTTGGTCCAAAATGCCAAAACGAATCGAATTGTCCGTTCGTATTGCTTCAGCCATTGTCCGTCATAAATGAGTTTACTGCCCAATTCACCTTCTTGGGACACTTTAAAGCCACGATGCAAATCGGAAAGTTGAGTCAATTGGATTCGAATTCCACTCTAAAAATTAAATATTTGTAAAAATTTTCCAAAAAAAAATAAAAATTGCTGACAAATTTTGTTAGATAAATAGGATTTTTTAAAATAACAGATTACATCTCTGTATATTGTTTCATGCAGTAAAATGAGTTCACAGAGAATTATGCCAAAGGACCAAATGTCAGCTTTCCTCGAAACCTAAAAACAGAAATGATTTGGTCGATTTAAAATTTTTTCTAAACCCAAACCTTTGGTTGGTTGTCATTGGAATATTGTTCCGGACTTTTGTATCGCATCGGAGTGATGTAACTGAATTTTGCCTTGACCAAATGATTTGCGTCCGATGCGGTCGACCCGATCCATTCCGAACTGTCGAAGTCGATCAATTTCAACCATTCTTGGCCTTGCTCATCAGTGACATACACCAGATTGTCCGGTTTAAAATCCAAATGAATGCCAACTAAATTCATCGTAATCAAACCCATACCATAACTTGTAAAAAATATATTCTAGCTACTGTATTAAAAACTGAAAATCACTTTGATGGAATTCCCTGAGAGGCATCACAACATCTTTAGCAATTTTGACCAATTTTTGCTCATTCATTATGATTCTACGTTGATCAGACATCATTTTCCTGAGATTGTCTCCTCCTTGTTCCATAATTATCACGCGATAATTTGCATTATAAAAGGAATCACCGCTAAAATACTTATAAATTATTATTTAACTGATACTTTTTTGAACAAATTCTTAAAAAATTTCGGCACGAGTTTTCCAATCCCCCCCCCCATTGCACTTACTAATCGAACATTTCAATTATGTGCCTTCTCTTCTCTTTTGGAATGAATTTTTGCAAATTTTCCAACACTTTTGCTCCGTTATTAAATTCGTTACGTTTGTTTGTGACAAGTTTGATTACAACGCATTTGTTTTTCGGAAGTTTGTTGACTTCATTTCCCGTATTTGCTAGAAAGATCTGTGCAAAAAACCATTTTTTTAAATTTAAGGGCAAACTTATTAAATAATATATAAAATAAAACGAAATAAATTCATGAAAAATTAGTCCTTGGTTTCTGAATCATTTAAAATTTAATATTTGGTTTAAATTATAATATTGGATTACTTCTCCATAACCGCCCTTCCCGATGTGTTCTTTTGCCATGAATATTTTCTGTTTCCTTCTTTGCCTCTCCTCTTGCTTCTTTTTAGCCCTCTCTATCCTTTGCTTCTCCTTCTTTTTCCACTCCTCTTTTTCTTTTTCTCTCTGAATTTTCTTTTCTTCTCGCTCTTTAAACCATCTCCTCACTTTCGATCTTTTCTCTTCCGTCTCTTTCTTTTCCTCCTTTTTCTCAATCCTTTCTTTTCCTCCCAAATTATTAATTATTTTCTGTGAATTTTTATTTTCTTTTTCTGCCGGAACATATTCAAACGATTCCATTTCTATTTGTTTGCCATTGCATTGAAATTTTGCTTAATTTTGGTATTTATTTTTGGAATTTATTGGGCAACAAAATTGCATAATAAACCTATAGTATGTAGCGGTGAATAAAATATATAATAGAACAAGACAGAAATAATTGTGAAAATGGCAATATTCATGAATGAAATTTCAATAAAATTTTAATCGACAATATTCAGTGATATAATATTGTACAAAATTTTATTTGGTATTATAGTATTTCTTGTTACCACTCAAACGAATTTTTTGAATAGCGATTTTTTACCAATTTCACGCATAATCCGAATCTGAAATTTTATTCGCTTTGAAATTTTATTCGCGATTATTTTTTATTTTGGACTTTTTATTGTTTAATATCAATAAATTATTAATTTTTGGAATTACTTGTTTCGGATGTTTTTTGTGCTGAGTAAATGACTTGTTCAGATTGCGTTGCCTGTTGAGATAATTTTACCAAATCAAAAATTATTGGTATTATCAGCAAGAAAATAAGAAGATCCATTTTCGAAAAGATTAACTGGTACTAATGGAAAATAGAGAACATACTCTCGATTTTATGCATTTGATTAATATGGAAATCAGATCACCTGATCGCGAAGGGATCCTTTTATGGAATTAATAAAATAGATAAAAACCAAATTACAAAAAAAATATTGGAGCCTCAAAGCAAAATAACTGCATGAAATTCTCTAAAAATAGGAATACACCAAATTAAGATATAGAGTTCACGTTCATGAAGTCACATTTTTTACCTTTTATAAAAATTACCATTTTTGAATTCCTAGGAATACCTATTTTGGGAGCATAAGCTTTTGTAAATCAGGTTTCCTAGTTCCTACAATGAGCCTTAAATTTTTTTATTGCTAGGGACCGATTTTTAGATATTAAAAACTCAAAATAATACTATACTAAAAAAAGTCTCAAATAAAGTAATTGCTAAAAATGCAAAATAGGTAGATGGATAAAAATCCTTCTACTAAAAACAATAGCAAAACTTTATATTTTTTCGCAATTATAGGCAAGATTCATTTCGAGATTTTCGGGCGCAAAATACGTCCTTCTGATTTGTAAGTTAAAAATCTTCTTTTTTTAAGAAAAAAATTGGTAATTAAATTATTCAGTTTAAGTGAAAAAAATTTTCCAAAGTTTTTTCTCAAAATTATTTTTTTAAAAATTTAATTAAAATAATCGATTTTAATTAGGACTCTTTTAAATCGATATTTTTACCTTAAATTATATTACTGTTGGAAAAAAATCTATTTTTAAATTCTGAAGTTAAGAAGAGGACTTTGCGACGTGGCGCGACATTTGGGGATCCCGACATTTGGGGACCATCCGTTGTAACTCGGCTCAAGCCTAATTTAGGAAAATAATTTTGTTATCAAAAAATAGAGCAAAAAATTAGCTACAAAACAAGCCTAATCTCATCCGATTTGGCCCATTCCAAAAAAAGTTATGGCCAAAATACTCTGAATTTGGCCTATAATTGTATTTTGGCCATAACTTTTTTTGGAATGGGCCAAATCGGATGAGATTAGGCTTGTTTTGTAGCTGATTTTTTGTTTTATTTTTTGATAACAAAGTTGTATTTCTAGGTTGCGTTTCAGTCGAGATATAACAAAATCCCCAAATGTCGGGTCCCCAAATGTCGGGTAGCCCTTTGCGAATGGGGGGGGGGGGGNTAAAGGCAAATTTTCTTGTTTGCTCTTATTATTAAAACAAAATATCCAATCACCTTCAAAGGATCTCAAATCTCAACTCATCTGGGTGATCACTTCGCCGGGTCCGCCGCCAGTCTCGCCCATCGGCCACCCATCCCTCATCCACCATCCAGGGCGTTGTCTCAGTTGTTGTGTTGCTGGTACTGCTCCTCGTCGTCGTTTGTTCTTCTTTCTTCCATGGCGTTTCCTTAACCGTAAACTGTAAGTCAAATTTCCAAGCTTTAGCTAATAAATAAAAATTCCAATCACATACTGTGTACAATAACATTCTCACATCATCTTATTCGATTCCTCAATATATATCAATAGAAAAACTATAGAAAAAATTGTGGATCGATCAAATTCCCTTGATCGCACTCAGAAATCAAACTTTTCACCTCCTTTGTATTTTCCTCCGATTCTTCCGGGTTCTCCTCCGGCATCTCCTTCTCCTCTGATTTCTTGATCATTGTATGATCGGAATTATTTTTGTTGGCGGAAGAAATTTCAACTCTTCGTTCGGTTGGAGATGAATCTGATGAGAGAGAGAGATTGATATTTTATGGACAGAAAGAGAACAACTGTTGGAGTAACAGATTTATTTTCTTATCACTTTTTAAATCGATCGACAAAAATTATAAAAATAAAAATTATTTGTTTTTTACACAACCACTCAATATATTTGGAAATATTAATTTCAGGCCATAGTCTTTGTAAAAAAAAATAAATTTCAACAATAAATTAATTTATGACTCCGATTAGAGAATAATTTAATATGCAAAACCAACCATTTTGCATCAGTCGCGTTACACTAATTTCTCTGATCACTATGGCATCACAAAAAACATTTGAAATAATCATAGTAATAATAGCGAAATTGGGCATGAAGAGTTGGAAAAAGCTCAGGTTCATTTTAAAGAATTTTGAAGCATTTGGGATGATTCTCATCTGCTGTCAATAGAGAACGAGAAAGATTTGGTTTGATTCGGTCAAGAAAACTTCGTCGATGTAAACACTTCATTATTTTCAAGAATAAGGTCCAGACCCTCTTCACACAGACATTTAAAAAATTCATAACTTTGGTAGTTAGCCATCAATATTCGTGATCTTTTTTATTTTGTAGATCAAAATGTGCTCTTATAATTTTGCTAAAAAGAATTCTATTCCCACGCTTCAAACAAAGTTGTGATTTTTTTGTTAAACATACCCAAAAATGATTTTTGACTCTATTTTTCTATGGCCTCATTTCTATGGCCTCATCTGTTCCATTCTGCAAAAGATGGAAACATTAAATATTGGTAAAAATATAGTCTAAGGCACCCTCATTAAGGCACATAAAAGAAAAGTTTCGGACAATTCAAACAAGGCTATTATGGGATCTCCAAAACACCTAAAAATTAGGGAAATTTCTTGGGTCAAAATTAGAATCTCATCTGTGAGGCTTTTTTAAACGCCAAAATCAGGGCTGCCAACTAACTCTCTGATGCCTGAAAAAAGTACAAAAGAGCAAAAATTAAAGATTTTGGAATCGAAAAAAGTACACTTCTTAAAATCGCTAAATTTTCATTCATATTAGATAAATTACATTTTTAAATAATTCTTCATGTTTTCCAACCAATTTATCAATGAATTATTATCAACAAGTTTTATATTTTTCATAAGCAACAATTTGTTCCAACAATTTTCGATCTTTGGAAATTTTATTATACATCTCCTTGCAAGTGAAATCATAGTTCACGGTAACCAAAAGGAGTGCCTTGACGGTGTCAATCTTCAACGAATTCCTTTCTTTTGTCCATTGTACATTGCTCAAGGAAAATACTCTTTCCACCCACAAAGGCATTTGAACCGGGAATCTTTATAATTTTTATTTACACAAAAAACAAGTTGAAGGTTTTCTGCTTGATCATTTGAAAGTTTACGGGACCGAACTGTTGCTCCATAAAACTTTCTCTTCAAACGCTCATCAATTTTTGCTCTGAATTCTGACATAATAGTGACGAGTTCCGGAAGATACAAATTGGTTTTCTAAATGAAATTTAAATTTAATTATATAATTTCAATTGATCAATCAAAAACACCTGTAATGCCAAAATTGGCGTTTCAAAAACTTTTAGCACACTTTGTAGAAAATTGCAAATTGGTTCTGATAACTCTGAATTCGCACTTTTATTCGAACTGCATCCGCGTGTTTTTTTCGATTTTTGATGCTGAGTTATGGCTGTTTTCCCCATTGATTCCAAGTTGTAATTGTCCTGACAATATTCGCAGAAAAAAAATCCGTCTCCTTTCTTGCTGCATTTAATGCTTTTCTGCGCATTTTAACCTGTAATTATAATAGACAAATCGATTGTATGGGGTGTCGGCGGTCCCGACAAGGGCCGCTGGAGAAAATTTTGAAAAATTTGGTCTTTTTCCTTAAGAAAATTGGTCATTTTTTGCATAAAATTTTCTAAAATCCAAAAAAATACAAAAGTACACTCCTGGTCCAAAAAAGTACAAATCTTTAAAAAAAAGTACTTTTTAAATTTCACAGATCGGGACCCCTCAAAAAAAGTACAAATCTTTAAAAAAGGTACATTTAGCAGCCCTGGCCAAAGTCATTATCATACTATAAGTTGCGCCATATTAGGTCATATAATTCAAAAATTCAATTTTGATTGTTTGTTTTGGTCACTTTAGTGAAGGTTTGATTTTTTGGACGATATGCTCAAAACTGATGTTTCATAATTATTTTTTAATTCAACCTTAATTCACACTTTTAAAAATGCTAAAACTACTTCAGGACTCTTCTGAAGCTAAAAAAAGTCTAGAAATCTTGAATTCTGAATCTTTCTTGGATAAATATTTGTTTAATATTGATTTTTAACAGCATAATGGTTAAAATGGTTCCAAATTACTAGTTTATAGCATGATTCAAGTTGTCAAAATTTGTAAGAAAATTGATTTTATCAAATTAGTCTCTAATTAAAAAAAGTACACCAAAGTGCTCTGTTTACCACCATCTAACTTCGTTCTCTGCATAAACAATCAACTTCCACTATTTAATGGAATAATTGTAATTATCCCAATCAAATTGTCGGTCTGATGTGGGCCATGTGTGCCATGCCATGACAAACACCGGCGCGGAGTGCCGAGAGTGGGTGGGCGGTGGTGACAGATGAAA
>LDKF01002688.1:0-22796 GCA_001026735.1 Rotylenchulus reniformis | reverse complement strand
GAAGCTCTTCTTTTACATCGGCAGGTGTGGTACTGGTGCTTAAATTTTTTTTGAACAAAAATAATTAGAAAATCAAAAAATTTCTTTCTTCAATTTTTGCGAAAAAAAAGTCAAATTAGCTCAATTCGGGAGGATTCATTTTAAGATTTTGAAGCCATTTGTTATTGAAAATCTTTTGGCAAAATATATTATTCTTTCCTTTTTTTACAAGACTCTTTTAGAGGGGGTGCATTTTTGGAGGGAGTTTCAAAAGACGTTTTTTTTAATATTTGCTATACTTTCAGCGATTTTTTTTGGGATGAGGGGGAGTAATATTGATGGATTTTCTTCCAAATCAATTAGTCACTGAAAAATTGATTTTTTTTCAAAAATTAAGGGTTTTTTCAAATCGCTTCAATACTTACCCGGCCTCCTCCATTTTGCTGGAAGATTCCCTCCCCGTCGTGTTGGCGTCTCCCCGCTTCTCGGCAATCTGCTTCAGCGACATGAGGAAGGTGTTCATCAAATCCTCCATCTTCAGGTTTCCCAGTTTTTGCAGGTCGTTGCCCAGAAAGGCCGTGATCTTTTCCGCCGAAATGCCGGTCATCGAACCGAACTTTTTGAGCATTTCGTCCGTCGGTTCCGGGATTTCGGTCTGAAATTCTCCATGTATTAAAAAAATTTCATTCTTATCAGGCCCTTAACCATGCGAGAAAATTAAAAAATTTTTTGGATGTGTCGGGGAGAAAAGGTGAAAAAAATCGAAAAAGGAAAGAAAAATGTTAAACTGATTTAAAAAATTTAAAACTGATTTAAAAACGCGAAATTTTCTCGAAATTCGTTTTTTTTGCGAGCCTGAGATTTTCATGCTCCCCGAAAAATTTTCCTGCTTCCCTATTCCGATTATTGATTATTTATTGAAAAAACCAAAATATCACCTTCACCCTCCGTTCTTGGCGCTGCTGATCATCGCCCTTGTTAGAGCCCCGTCCCGGTCCAGCAGGCGACGATGATCCATTTGTGTCTGGTGAACCGGGCGGCGTCATCGGCCCCCGCTTGTTGGCTCCGCCCTGCTCCGGCGTTGTTGAATGATGTGTTGGCTGATCATTGATCGGCTGATCATCTTTGGCGCTCAACTCTGGCTTCACAAATGGACTTAGAGCGCCGTCAATCTTTGTTGGATTCCACTTAAAAATTAATAAAAAATAAATAAATAATTGGGCGCCGATCGAATTGCTTCGAATCTATAATTTTATGAAGCGAATCTTTTAATGAAGTGACAGAGAAAAATAAAGACAAAAGAATTCAGAATTTTTTTTTCTCCAAAGACAAAAATTTGATCAATTGCCTTAAGAAAATTCGTTAAAACTTCAAAAAATTTTCCCCGGCGGCCCCTATCGGGGCCGCCGGGGACTCCCTCCCCTCATTCCCGCCCCCCGAAAATTTTTTTTGTTACGCCCCTGGGTGGAGTTCCCTCTCCGAAATGCCAAAACAAAAAACCAAAACGGCCCCCCATTAAAAATTTTATCGGAAAATTGAAGAAAAATGATAAATTTCGTTAAAAATCATGCCAATTTTTTAAAGACGGGTTCACCCTTCGAAAATTTTTTTCTGCGTTCACGCGACTGGTCTAAATCTAACCCACCTCATAGTCGGGAATTACGCAGCTGTCCAGCTCAATTCTGTGCCTCATTGTGCCGTACGATTCCACGCGTCCCCGCAACATTTTGTAGGCCAATATCCGTTCCATCAGGTCGTCCCTCCGCAGAAAGGCCTGGACCAGACCCCCTTGGTTCTCGTGATCCTGGCGAGCCAGCTCAGCCCTGCTCAGCGAACGATAGGAGGAGACGGATTGGGGATGGGATGGAGTCGCTGTTTGCAGCAATTGTCTGCTCGAGCAGGGTTGGTCCTGCTCCACATCCAGCTCATCTTCCGCCTCTTAAAAAAAACAAAAAACATTCAGCTTATATCAATCAGAGGCGTAGCCAGGAAGGCTGCTGCTGATGCGTTGGAGGACCTCGCAAAAATGTTATTGAATTAAAAAAATTCATAGGTCCTCCTGTTAATATTGTTTAAATTTCCAAATTTTCCCCTTCGGATACGGATACCTTCAAACTCTTTAAAAACGAGCTTTAATAAGAACCGAGCCAGAAATACCAAACTTCGAAGGCCCATAAGGAATGAAATTTTTGGTAGGCTCAATTTTTTTAAAGAAAAGGACCTAAAATTGCTAATTTTTAAGTGTTCACCCTTCCCCCTCCCGATTTTCCGATTTTCCCTGGCTAATCCTTTGGTACCAATAGTCCAAAGTTAGGGGTTTACCTTTCTTCACACACTTTTTCTTGTTTGCCGTGTCAAATGCCTCAATTTCGTTGAGTATATTGTCAAGTGGATTAAGTCCCTCATTTGCTGCTGTAGGCTGTGGTTTTGCTTTGCTTCAAAAATGTAAAATAAGGAAAATTATTTTATTTCCTAATTTAAAATTTTCAAAAAATTTCTTAGGCATTTACCTGTCCGTAGTTTTCTGCTTTTTGGCCACCTCAGCAATTGGAATGGCGTTTTTCTTGACGACCTTGGCATCGGGTTCAACCGTGCCCGTTCTGGCATTCTTGTTTGCTGCTATTCGTTGTTGGACTAGGTTTGTGTTCGCATTTTTCTGCTTTCTCACATCCAAAGTCGCAGAAGTGGTTGTTTGGACATTTTGGCAAGCCTGAATCAACTCCAAAGATGCAAGTTGGATCAAAAATCTCCAACAGATTTTTGAATTTTCTTGCAATTTTTTGAAAATTCCAACAGATAAATTTTCAGACTAAAAAATCGGATTTTTCTGTATATTTTTGTATATTGGATTCAGACAAAATGGAAAAAAGTTTAGTCTTCCCATGAAAAAATTTGAATCTTGGGTTTTCCTGAAAAACCGGAAATTCCATAAAAATTTAGGCTCTATCTGAAAGACGGTATATTTTGAAAACCCACCAAAAGGGTCCCCCCTGTTGGTCAAAAATGGAAAAAAAATTTGCGTTTTTTCCAATGCTTTTGTTCCAAAAAGTAGCTAAAAAAGTAAAAAAACGCAAAAAAAAATTGTTTTTGGTTTTCAAATGAAAAGGGTCCCCCTGTTAAATTTTGGGTTTTCAAAATATACCGTCTTTCAGATAGCGCCAAAATTTAGGCTATAATTTCTGCATATTTTTTTGGAATTTTTAATCCGATTACCAGCTTCTTTTTCACACCATTTTGCTTCCCGGCACTTTGCGATTGCTTCGATGTGCCTTCCTTTGCCGATTTATTTAAAAGACCCTTAAAATTAAAAATTTTCGAGCCATTTTATAAAATGAAAACGAACCGTGGCATTCTTTGGAGTCAAATTGTTGTTTTTGATGTGCTGGCTCATCGATCGACAAATATTATTATTAAAAAATGTTATTAAGCTGAAGTGATGTTCAGGTTCAGGTTATTCATTTTAATGTCCTTATTAGCAAGGAATTAATGTAAAAAATAATAATCGAAGCATCTAAAATGATGTGAAGTGATTATCGAAAGTTAGTGGTTAGCTGGTTAGACACAGGCCCATAGCCAGGGGGGCACGTGCCCCCCCCCCCCCCCCCGAAATGCCAAGACCCAAAAAATGAAAAGGGTCCTCCTGTTAAATTTTTTTGAGAATTTTTTTTTAAATTTTGAATGAAGAAAAGGTGGCCGATTTCCTTTAAAAATCGCCAAAATTTTCTCCGGCGGCCTCTACTCCGACCCCCCTACCCTTGCTTGGTGGCCCCTCCTGAAAAATTTTTCCTGGCTATGGGCCTGGTTAGACAGAGCAGAACTGGACTCTGAGTGAGATTTTTCAGGATTTTGGTGCAGAATTAATCCCTGCAGGACCCAGACCTGCATTTTTACAAATAATCCTTCTTCAAATTTTCGACTATTCCGGCTTGCTGGTGGTTTGCCGACCCAAGTTTTTAAATTTTCAAAAAAAGAAATGTTGAAAAATTAGAGAGAAATTTCAGCGGCAAATAATTCCAAAATTGAACATCCAAATCCAAGGCCTCTAATTTTTCGCCCCGAAAAATGCGACACGTGGAAATTTAGAAAATACGAGGCCTTGCCTTTCTGGGACTGAAACTCCTGTTTCGTAGTTTTTCCATTAATTGGAAAAGGAAAAACATTGGCGGATTGGCAGAATTGGGCAAAAAATCAAATTTCAATGGAAAAAATAATGTGAATTGGGATCAAGGAATGGTCAGAAACAGCAATTAATCAAAAATTTTGGAAACAATCCATAAAAACTTTAGGTTTTTTGGGAGGGCTTATTAATATTAGAAAGTTTTCCGTCACTAGCATAAGTAGAAAAGTTTCCTTTCCTCGGTAGGGGATGTTAGAACGCTGTCTTTAAACGCTCATCAATGACGAAAATTAAGACCTGTCCCAATACCTATTTTGCAGCATCAAACAATTCCACCATTTAGCATTTTGTTATAAAAAAATAGTCTCTCGATAGAAACGGACTTTTCTATGATCTTTTGAAGCGAATTCCTTCTTGCAAAATAGCACAGAAAAAGTGGATAAATAGAGGAAAAAGAAACGAACAACAATCATTTAAAATGGTCATGCTTTCGCGTCATAAAATCATAGCGCCAAAAATAAATTTTGATTTTTACAGGATTTTTGCGTCGATTATTTATCATTTTGTTATTGCGTGAAAGTATTTTATACATTTTTATTTATATTGTAAAAAAGTTGGAGACAAACCAGGATTCTAAGAGTTCGACCCGTTTATTTATCAGCACTTTAAAATATCAGTCTGAATTACATCAACATTAGATGGAAAATGTGAAAAGAAATAATATACAATTAACAATTCTAAATAAAAAGGACGGAACACCCTATCATATACATTATGAACAATAATACAGAAGACGACAACTGTTCTTTAAGGCTATCGCAAGGCAAATAAAGGGCGAACAATCGTTGCGGCATCACGAATGCGGCCGGCTAGTGGCTTTTTATGTTATGTTGTGGCTTTTGCTGTGCCAAAGCATCCAGAGCATTCTTTCGGACCAAATGGTTGAGCTGTAAAAATTGAAATTTTGCGTTATGTCTAGTCACCCATCATTACTGATTTATCGATTACCTGCAGAGAGCGCTTGTCTAGATCGCATTGGCACTGCTCTCCGCAAAATGGATGACCAAATCCACAGACTTCCGCGGTTAGACGGCATCTTGGATAGTACTGTGGGTGGGATGATCAATTTTAGGATAAAAGGTCAAAATTAATTGGTTTGTCTACATACTTGGCAGCGTTCTCTTGGGTGCCAGAGCGGACAATTTGGGTCCTATAATTAAATAAAAATTGAGAATTATTTCTAGAGCTATTTCACCTCGAGTCGGTGTTTCAGCTTGTCCCACTTCGGGCATTGTCGAGCCGGCTTCACGAACTTCAGGTTATTGAGATTTATTCCGTTCACGATGGATCTTCCATTGATCTTCGGTCCTCCGTCCATGGCTTTGGCATTTAGGGTCGGTCTTCCACTTCTGTCCAGCCACTTCCGCGCTTCCATCGGCGTCATTAGTTGTTGCTGCTGCTGCTGTGGCGTCATCGATCGATTGTAGATCACAGTCGGTTCCCGCTTCGAGTCCGGTTTCAGACTCGATTTCACCGCGTTCGCATAATTGTTCTTCGCGCCAGCAGCACCAACAGCAACACCATTGCCGGCAGTTGAAGATGAAGTTTGCCCTGTCGATGGACCGAACATTTGCTGATGTTGCTGCCCGCTTGTGACACCGTTTTCGGCAACTGAATCCTGACTTCTGTAAAGGAAACTTCATTAGAAGACTTCAAAATGACGCCAATTCAGGTCGACCTTGTGAAAAAAATGTCTTCGAACTTGCTCTGCTTCTTAAAATTCCTTGTTATGTCCAACAACGCGCGGATCCCGTCGCTCATCGTTTCTTCATTACGGGGCGCTTCGTGCACAAAGTTGTTTGGAGCCACAAAGTTGTAGGCCATTGTTGTGCCACTAAAGTGTGAAAAGTTGATCAAAAACATAATTATTATTGCCCATCACAACAAAGACCTGTCGAATGGAGTCCATCCTTGCTGCGGAGGGTGTGAATATTGTTGTTGCGCATTTGTCGTTGGATAAACGGCGTTCCGGTTGTCGTCAAAGTATCGCGGCGGATGCGGAGGCTGGTAGTGGCCAGAGCTGTTGCCGCTGTCGAAGTCCCACACCGGAGGAAAGTAGCTCATGGCGGTGGTGGCGTTGTTTGCTGACGGATGATGGCCGGTGGGAAGGTAAGGAGCGCGCACAGATGACGAACTTCGAGTGTTGAAAGGTGAAAAGTGCGAAAATGCGAAGGTTTAAATAGTTGAAGGCACACGGCACTTTGCTCACTTCTCGCCAGCATTTGCACGATATGTATGTAATTAAAATAATCTGTTTTTAAAATCTAAAAAAGGTAAAGGGTGATTTCATAACATTCATAACATTTCATAACAACAATGTGATTTCATAACATTTTAAATTGTTTTTTTCAATGGCTCCGCTTAAAACAATTAAACTGGCAAAAATATCCATTGAATTTTTAAAAATTTGGAAGTTTAAATTACATTTATTTTTTGCATGCACAAAAGCAATAAAGAAAAGATGAACAAGCGAACAAGCCTTAAAACAAAAATTGGGCGTCGGGAACATAAAATGCGCGTCAGATAAATGTGGAAATCAGGAAATCCCTTTTTTTGTGCAATACATGGCAATCGTTCGGAATTGCGGTCCCGTGGAAAAATGCATAATCGGGGCTGAAAATTCGCACACTTGGGTTTCTTGACATGCTGATTACGAATCTGAGCTCCGATTTTGTCCATGATGAATCAAATCTATGATTTTTCATCAAGTGTTGATTTTTCGTCAATTTTTCTGTTTTGTAATTTTCGCATTAAAAATCGGAATTTTTTTAATGCTGAATCCGATTCTGACGTCAGTTTTCATGTAATGCGTCATCTGACGTCAATTTTTAACGCTGACAATAAGGCATCAGACTATGCATATTGCATATATTGTAGTATGGTGTGTGCCACCATAAAATATGCATAGCCGGGATGCCGCATGTAGAACCCGCAAAAGAATATGCGCAAAGCTTGTGTGACGCAATGTCAAAAATTGGCGTCAGCTGACGCATTACATGTCAAAATAAAAATATTTACGTCAACGTCAAAAAGTGACTTATATGATAAAGTACATCAAAGTTACATCAGAATCAGAAATTAAAATTACATCAAAATCAAAATTAGCTTCAAAACTACCCCTGGGCAAGTCATTTTCCAATAATAAATGGATTTTTTTTTAAATTTTAGGGGTAAAACAGATGTTGGGGACCCTTTTAGTGGATTTTCAAATGCAGCAACTTTGCAACTAGCGCCCAATGCAAAGTTGCTGCCTTTGAAAACCCACAAATTTAACAGGGGGACCCTTTTCATTTGAAAACCAAAATACAAATTTTTTCGATTTTTTTCACTTTTTTAACTATTTTTCGAGCAAAAGAGTTGGAAAAATCAAAAAAAATTTCTTTTTCGCCGAAAAGGGGGGACCCTTTTAGTGGATTTTCAAAGTCAAAGGCAGCAACTAGCGCCCAAAAGTCNGGAGAGCTATGTATAAAAGCCAATCACGATGAACTCCTCATCTTGAGTCACCGATGAATTGAATAAGGATTAAAAATGCAGTGATTTTAGGGTCGTATATTTCAAACTTTGTAAAAAATCGTATTGCTTAATTTTTTCGGAAAAACACAATTTTAAAGGCATTAGGATTTTTTGGAATGTTTGGCGCGCCACATGATTTTATTGTCGAGGTCAGTAAAAAATCGCCAGCGTTTAGAACTCTGCATAATGCGCTTTGCGGTGTTTCGGAAATTCGGTGTTTTGAAGTTGATCGTAAAAAACAAACACTAGAGAACAACGAGAAAATATAATGAGAAAAGAAATAGAGTAACTTATAATAATACGAAACACCAAAATTTGGCGGGAATTCAAATTAACGGCATGTTTTACAAAACGCGAATAAACGGCACGTTTTACGAAACGCGCTAGCACCCTAGCGCCCAATGCAAAGTTGCTGCCTTTGAAAACCCACAAATTTAACAGGGGGACCCTTTTCATTTGAAAACCAAAATACAAATTTTTTCGATTTTTTTCACTTTTTTAACTATTTTTCGAGCAAAAGAGTTGGAAAAATCAAAAAAAATTTCTTTTTCGCCGAAAAGGGGGGACCCTTTTAGTGGATTTTCAAAGTCAAAGGCAGCAACTAGCGCCCAAAAGTCAGTCCTTAACTGCGAAAGTACCCAGGCATTTTGAGCTTTCTTAAAAACATCGATTTTTTCGGATTCAGCATTAAAAAAATGCCGATTTTTAATGCGAAAATTACAAAACAGAAAAATTGACGAAAAATCAACACTTGATGAAAAATCATAGATTTGATTCATCATGGACAAAATCGGAGCTCAGATTCGTAATCAGCATGTCAAGAAACCCAAGTGTGCGAATTTTCAGCCCCGGTTATGCATTTTTTCCATGGGACCGCAATTCCGAACAATTGCCCAATACATATAAATTTTTCATAAGATGATCATATTACTGGGGTGACCGATCGACCCTATCCCTATAATGGGGAAAATCCAAAGTTCTAATAAGACAGTGCAAAAAAAGCGCAGAGAAAACGATTATTATGCGTCTATGACGCGTTACTATAGAACAGCAGGCTCACGAAAGACCGAACGGCACTTGTCGTGTTTGTACCCTGTTTTTGACCCCCAAAAATTTTGGAAAAAAATTTTTCCCCTTGAATTCACCTATAAATGACTTTCATGGGGTAATTTTTGACGCTGAATCCGATTCTAACGTCCATCTTGACGTAATGCGTCACCTGACGTCACTTTTTGACGCTGACGTCAAAATTCATAAAATTCAAAATCGGCCAAAATCAACCTCAATCAACCAAAATCAACTTCTTACGTCAAAAATGAACGCTAGAATCGGAATCAGCATCAAAAACTGCCCCCTAGAGGTTTGTTTTTGGCCGATTATGAATTTTATGAATNGGGGGGGGGGTAAAAAGGGGGCCCTAAACTAGAAAAGTACCAAAAACAGGGTACAAACCCGACAAGTACCGACCGAACTCCGCACTTTCTGGTGTCTCGTCGTTGGTGTTTTGTATTTTGAAAATGAAATTTTCGTTTCAATAATTTTCACCTTGAATTTTATCAAATGACTATTGGGTCGGACTCGGTCATTAGAGTCCCCACGTTAGAGTCCCCAGGCTAGAAAAATGGTTATAACTTTTCTTAGGCGTAACCTAGAAAAAAGTTCTTGGTGTCAAAAGATAGGCCTAAATGTCTGCTACAAATTTGCCAAAGAGATCTTCCGGATTGGCCAAGTAGAAAAAAGTTATGGCCAAATTAAACAAGAAACTCGTGATTTTGGCCAAAGATATGGCCATAACTTTTTTTCTAGTTGGCCAATCCGGATGATCTCTTTGGCAAATTTGTAGCAGACATTTAGGCCTATCTTTTGACAACAAGAACTTTTTTCTAGGTTACGCCTAAGAAAAGTTTTAACCATTTTTCTAGCATGGGGACTCTAACGTGGGGACTCTAATGACTAATGACCCTCACCCCTATTGGGTTGTTTAATCGCCTCAGTACATAATACGTGTGCTTTGTTCTTTTAATTTAACATAGGGAAAAAATCGCTTCGAAAAATTATAGGCTCAAATGAAGAAGCCAGATTTCCACATTTTCTGACGCGCATTTTACAGATCGGGGAATTTTTGTCGGTGTCCATAGGATCCTTCTCTGACCGAATTTACAGTGTCTGCCGCCAACGTTATCTCTCACTTTTCCTTTTTTTCTCGTCGCGAAAAGACAATTAAAATAGAAGAGAAAATCATTCGCTTCATATTGTTTTCCTTTGAACTTATGGACACTGGTTAAAAAACCTTGGGCTGTACATATTCTCTTTTTCTAAGTATCTCGTTCAGCTTTTTTTGTGCATAATCTTGAGATGCTTCGCTTCGAAACATTTAATTTAAAAACTTAATATGTACTAAAGGAAATTTTCCTATTTATAGAGTTGAGGAGCGAAAATAAACATAGGTAATCAATTCATGATCGTGAAAGCTTTGCAAAGAAAGTTTTGTAATGGCTGATTTTTTGTTTTTGCCTGTGAGATTTTTAAAATTTCAAAAAAAATGTAGTTTAAGAAAAACAAACAAACAATCAATCAGACGTAAAAAAGTTAAATTAAATTTTTTTTTTACATTTACTAGTACATACACGCAACAACAATAATCCATTTTAAAACAATTAGCTCTGCCTTTTACACTCAAGATTTTGCTTCGAATACCGTTTACAGCGTTAATTTTTCTTCTGTGATTCGTGAGTGAGAGCAGAGAAAGAGGACACTGGACACGACAAAATAAACACTGAACATAAACACAATATTATTAATAATTACTAGGGCATGTAAAAATATCCATATAAAATCGCAAAATATCCGTATAAGATATCCGTCAAAAATCACAAATATCCGCTAAATTAGTAAAAATATCCATGTAAAATTTTCAAATTAGGTATGTAAAGCTATATAAAATTATTCAAAAATTTTTATTCTTGGTTTAAATTTAAACTGTAAATAAGGAACATTTCAAGGTTTTCCATGTAGAAAACTGGTCGAATAGATGAATAAAATAAAAATTGCCATAATGGATTAAAAAATATGGAAATTGTCTCCAATTATTTTCGGCGCTAGTTGCAAAGTGGCTGCCTTTGAAAACCCATTAAAAGAGTCCCCCCTGTTCATTTGAAAACCAAATTTTTTTGGTACTTGTCGGGTTTGGGTCTCAAATTTGACCCTCAAAAAAAATTGAAAATATTATTACTGAATAAAAAATTACTTTCCAGGGGTAGTTGGACGCTAAATCCAATTATGATGTCTATTTTGACGTAATGCTTCATCTGACGTCACTTTTTGACGCTGAATTTTTTTTTGACCTTTTTGACGTTGAATTTTTTTTCGAAAAATCATTAAAAAATGATTTTCCCGGGATAATTTTTGACTCTGAATCTGCTTTTGTTGTCCATTTTGACGTAATGCATCATCTGACGTATGTTGATATATTTTTTTGAATTTTTGGCGCTACTTGAAAGACGGTGACTTTTGAAAACCCACCAAAAGGGTCCCCCCTGTTGACCGAAAATGAAAAAAATTTTTTTTGTTTTTTGGTAACTAGTCGCAACGCAGGGGAAAACCGCGCGGGTAACATTACTCTATATAGATACTTATACAATTCTAAAGAATCACAAAACATTGTAGTGGGTACCCGAACTCTGTTCTATGTATTATTCCCCTAACTCTGTTCTATGTATTATTCTGGGGCGGAAAGCAGCGCCTTCGGTTGGAAAAGCGCTTCGCGCTTAAAGACCTTCGGTTGCTAGGTCAATGGGCCCTGGGATCGGCCTTTGATTCTACACTAAATGAAGTTCAAGCAGTTCAACTTCAGCATCATGCCGAAACAACATCACCATTGAATTCAGCACCCTCAATAACCCCTGTGGGTCAAATTTCAGCCCATTCGGTGCCACATGACCAACCCGTCGATGACCCATCAAGTTCGAGCAGTTCAGCTGCAGCACCATGCCGAAACGACGTTACAATCGAATTCAGCACCCTCGAAAACCCCCGAGTACCTAAAATCAGCTCGAAACACCATCAAATTTGCACAAATGCCTTAGGCCACCTTAGAGTCTCGGAAATTTTTGAAAATTTCTCAAAAATTCTCTTAGGCCTAACCTAAGCCCAAAATTTTTTGTTATCATTCCTTGTTTTAGCATACTCTCTACAACTTTATAATTGAAATCTAGGCTCAAAAATCAATATGAACGTGAGTTTTCAACTTGGGACTCTAAGGTTGGTACTCTAACTGGAAAATTTCGGGTTTTCGAAGCCATAACTTTTCTTGGGTCTGGCGAAATTTTTTCAATTTTTTTTTTGATTTTCTTCCTCTCATTAAGAAGCATCTTTTTGTCCGTGGGATATAAGCTTTTTAATCAACATAAGCCTGAGTTTTTTCAGTAGCAATGTTGAGAGCGTGGAAAATTTTTTCAGTGTATGAATTTTTCAGAAAAATCTAACCCTATGACCTAAGAATTTTTTTCGACCAAAAGTTAGTGCACATAATGGGTCAATCGCTAGCGGGGCGGATTTTCGAAATATGCCTTAAAAAGTATAGCTGTCGAAGGGCCCAAAATGCGTTTGGTCGATTTTTGNCGAGTGAGCAGAGAAAAATAAATCAGACAACAATATGCTTTAACGCATCATGGTTTCGCGTCATAAAATCGAGGAGCTAAACTAAAAGTTGGAATTCTCTGGCTTTTCTACGCTGATTTTAATGCGTCATCTGACGTCACTTTTTGACGTCGGAAATTTTTGACGTCAAAAATTTTTTTGTTCCAAAATCACATCCTAGGGTCAGTTTTTGACGCTGAATCCGAATCTGACGTCCGTTTTGACGTCCGACGTCATCTGACGCAACTTTCTGACGTCAAATTTTTTTTTTCAAAATTTCATTTTTAGATTAGATACAACTATATTTATTTATTTATTATACGCTCTAAGGCGCAAGGTCTTGTGAAAATAATCAAAATGAAATGGAAACAATGTAATAATAAAAATGGTGGGATGAATATGGTGAAATAATGCAGTGTGAAATAAATAGTGCGAAATTGCAATAAGAATAATATGATCAATAAAACAATGTGAAGAAAATTTTGTATCCATTTATTTTTGAGAATTGGCCCTGATTTGAGCCAGCATATCTTCATATTCTTTTACTTTTATTTGAAATTGGTCATTGATTGCACGAAGCACAATGGGGGACACTGGGAACATAAAAGTTTAGATTGGATTTGGTGCGAGAAGGGATGTCGGAACGGAGAATGACAGAGTTGGCGTAAACAATATAGTCTAGTTTGGTTTCTGATCTTTTTTTGATGCAGTCTTGGATTAATTTTGAGCGTTCCTTACGTTGTTCTGGCGTCATTTCTTCCCGGATCCTGATTTCTTTGAACGTGCCCTCTCTGACCTTCGGCCTGTTGCGCAAAACGTGCATGGCAGCTCCCTGCGACGGCAGCTGGACTTTGATTGGCCGGGGGCGGTTGGGTTGGCGTTTGCCGTGGCGGGTGACCGCCGCAGGCAGGCACGAGTCCAGACCGCACTCATTGAGCACGTCCTGAACCCGCGCCACATCCTGTCGCGCCCTGTCCACAGGGCGCTCGGCATCGCTCTCCGGCATGCTGGTGAGCACCACAGTGCGTAGACGATCGTCGTCGTCCCCTTGTGCACATTGATCGGTAAGCAGCTCCCCGGCCAGCTTGAGCAGGTCGGCGACTTGGTGCATCAGTGCTTTGATATTGTGATAAAATGGCGATTATATGACCCGGCTATCCTTCATAATGCGTGGGGTGCTTAGGCAACCATACGGTTCAATAGGTGCGGGCTGAAAGATTATTTATTTTTTACTAATAATTTTAATGTTATTTCTAGTTAAAATTAAATAATTTTCAGCACTCACCTATTGAACCGTCTAGCTACCAGTACTATGAGCCGGTTAAATACATTTTGCATTTTCTCTTTAAAGGCACCATCTTTTTTGAAAAAAAATTTTGACGTCAAAAATTTCCGACGTCAGAAAGTTGCGTCAGATGACATCGGACGTCAAAACGGACGTCAGATTCGGATTCAGCGTCAAAAACTGACCCTAGGATGTGATTTTGGAACAAAAAAAATTTTTGACGTCAAAAATTTCCGACGTCAAAAAGTGACGTCAGATGACGCATTAGGTCAAAACGGACGTCAGATTCGGATTCAGCGTCAAAAACTGACCCTAGGATGTAATTTTGCACCATTTTTGGGTCATCGCATTTTTTCCAAAAAAGGGGGGGCACCAACTGAAGGGCGCCCTGTCGATTCGTCCAACCTACGATTCGTCCCACCAGCCAAAAACCTACGATTCGTCCCACCAGCCAAAAACCTACGATTCGTCCAACCTACGATTCGTCCCAACCAAATTTCTATTATAGGCAAAAAATCAATATTAAAGGGAAAAAATGAGGAAGGACTGTTTCGGCGAGCCCAATATTAACAAATTTTGCATTAAAAAATCTAAAAATCATCCAGGGGCCTATTCCAATAAATGCCAGTTCTGGCATATGGCATTTGGCATGCCAGTTTCCAGATGCCAGATTTCGTGTTCCAATATTTTGTTGGCAATCTGGCAGAAATCCGTTCCAATAAGTTGGGAAAATGCCAGATGCCAACTTGCCAAATGCCAAAGAAATTCTTGGAATCTGGCATGCCAGAAACCGATTTCTGGCACGTTTTGTTCCAATAAAAAAATTATTTGGCAAATTGGCATGCCAGATGCCAGACAAATTTGCCAGTGCTCAAGAGCACCGGCAAACTGGCAAAATTAAGCGTTTTTGCAATTTCTTTTGCAATATAAGGTACCCCGCGGGGGTTTTCACCTATGGAGATTCCGAATATTGGGTCAGAAAAATTTTTTGTTGCTCAAAAAAGTTTTCTGAAAAACGATCCATTAAAAAATCAAAAAATTTTTTGAAAAGCATTTTTTATTTTGTTGAAAAGTCCACTTTTTTAACTTATTTTTTTTTATTTTTTTTTTAGAATTTTTGTGTAACGAAAAAAAAATTTTTGTAAAAAATTTTTCGCAAAAAAATTTGATGTGATTTTTTTCAAAATTTTTTATGATGAAAAATTTGATTAAAAAATTTTTCAGAAAACGATCAATAAAAAAATCATTTTTTGAAAAATCCATTTTTTAACATAGGTATGTATCCCGCGAGAATTTTCGCTTATAATGAGTTAAAATTCCAAAAATTATAATTTTTTTAAATTTTTTTTTGAAATAAAAAATGGTGCAAAATGCAAGATTTCCTTACTTTGATTTTGAATTTTAGAGCTCATAATTTATGATTAATAATTTTTTTAGATTTGAAAAACTAAAAATAATGCCGGCAAATTGCTAAAAAAATGCCAGCAACTTGCTGCAACGCTCCTCAAGAGCCGCGACCGCGGAATCGCGATCGCCAACGAGAAGTGACAGGCCGTGGATGATGAGCTGGGCCAGAGTTGAAATTTAAGGTAGAGATCGGTCTATACCTATATATAGACCTATATTTTTTCTATATATAGAGTATAGATATAGGCATTTTTTCGGATTCTATATTTTTTCTATACCTATATTTTTCCTATACTTTTGTATAGAAAATATAGTATAGGCGAGGTTCTCGGGTATAGATATAGAGTATAGATATAGATATTTTTTGCCTATATTTTCTATACCAAAAGTGCACCCCATAAAAACGGCAAAATTAAGCAAAAATTCGATTTTTTGGCAAAAAGTAGCATGCTTTTCCTATGCAATTTATTTTTTGAATAAATATATCATTTTTAGCTAAATTTGTAAAATGAATAATCTGTTTGGAAAATTGGATTATTGTACTACCCTTTTTTCTTTTTCTTTTTTTAAATCGAAGGCCCAAAAATTGCCCAAAATCACATCCTATGTGCATTTTTTGACGCTGAATCCGATTCTGACGTCCATTTTGACGTAATGCGTCATCTGACGCAACTTTTTGACCAGTTTTTTCAAAATTCGGCTCTTTTATGGTTTACCCACCACAAATTCAAAAAACAAAAAAGTATGAATTAGGGGAAAAAAATAAAAAACTTTAAAAAGCAAATACACGCGGAATTTAATGCGGAATATTTTAGGCTTTTTAAATTTTCTATTTTTCCTTGAATTTTTTTGAAAATTTCGAGAAAAGCCAGATTTCCAAAAATTTCATTTAAAATTTTTAAAGAAACTTTGTAAACAACAAAAAAAAACTACTTTGTAAACAACAAAAAAAAACTGTTTCCTATAAACTTTTGCATATTTTCGCTTTTATATTTTTCGGCTTCATAGCTAGCATGAAACTAAAAACGAAAAAGTTTTGGTTTTGGGAAAGTTAAAGGGCGGGGAGCTAGTTGTTGTAATTGTAACCCTTTGAATTTGTGGTGGGTAAACCATAAAAGAGCCCAAAATTCCATTTTATGCATAGAAATCAGTGAAAAAAAACAACAAAATTAATGTTCACATGGGTAAAACAATGAAACGTGGTGCCAGAAGTTGTAAAATAAATTTTTCATGCAACATCTGTCATTGTGAAGTTTCTTAATTGTTCCATTGCCATTTTATCACAAATTGTATTTTATCTAAAAATGGAATTTTGAAAAAAAATTTGACGTCAAAAAGTTGCGTCAGATGACGTATTACGTCAAAATGGATGTCAGAATCGGATTCAGCGTCAAAAACTGCCCCTAGGATGTGATTTTGGGCCATTTTTTGGCCTTCGACTTTTTTTTCAAAAAAAGGGGGGGGGTACAAACTCCAGTATTATCGAAAGGTGTTTGCTTGGAGTGCAAAGATGCCGGCATAAATGCATTAAAATTGATGAAAATTATATAAGCATTTGTATTTGCAAGCAGTTTTTAATTTTATTGTCCGATAATTTGTTAATTCTTATGAAATTTCGAAAATTGAAAAAAGTATAGAATATAGGTCTATATATAGGGCAGAACAGATCTATATTTTTTCTATACTTTTGTATAGAAAATATAGTATAGGCGAGGTTTTCGAATATAGATATAGAGTATAGATATAGGTTTTTTAAAATTTCCGATCTCTAATTTAAGGTAAGGATAAATCTCCTCGTCTCTATTAATTCCCCGGGGGAATTACTAGAATTTTTCAAAAAAAAATCGTTAAAAATTTATTTTTGGTATAAAATTTTCAAAAATTGCAAACAAAAATTGGCGCTACTGGAAAGACACCCGTTAAAAGCAGAGGTGGTATCAAAAAATTTCAGAAATAAGGACACTAAGGTTAAAAAATAAGGATTTCACTGGGAAAATTCCCCAAAAATAAGGATACTTTTAGAAATTCAAAAATATAATCAATTTTATGCATCATATTTGTTCCCTCAGACTATTTGCAATTTGTTGTTTTTAATCAGAAAAACACATAGCGGACCTTATTTTCAGCCTTTTTACAAAAATTATTTTACGGGAGGGGGAGGAGGCGGTCCCGATAGGGGCCGCCGGAGAAATTTTTGAGAATTTTCGACCATTTTCTTAAGAAAATTGGTCATTTTTGAATAAATTCCTCAAAATCCAAATATAAGAACAAATCTTACAAATAAGGACAGACACCACCTCTGGTTAAAAGGGTCCTCCCTTTTAGGCAAAAATGAACAAAAATTTCGGTTTTTTACATGCTTTTGCTCAAAAAATAGTTCAGATGACAGGGTCCCCTGTTAAATTTATGGGTTTTCAAAAGTAACCGGCTTTCCAGCAGCGCCTAAAAATTCAACAATGATTTTGAAAAATTTAGAGGCATTAAATTTTCATAAAAAAATATAGAGGCATTAAATTTTCATAAAAAATTATAAATTTCATTTTTCAAAATTTTCATAATCCGCGAAAATCATCTAAAATAAAGAAACTTTTTTAAAAATGAAAAATGCGTTTCCATAAATTTTTTGTAGTTCTGCGCGTGAGCGTGCTGCCACGGTTTTACAACGCGATAGCAGTCCCGACGATCCAACGCCTGGATTTTTCTGTGTGCAGCTGCGAGGTCTCGACTACGCGATCGAACTGCGCGAGCGCCTGGACATGGCGCATTTGTCATTTGGAGAAGTTGAACTGCGCCCGACGGTCAACTTTGCACAATTGCGATGATCCGATCACGATTTTCGAGGACGACAATCGATTTTTTATTTGTTATATCACTTATATTTATTGAGAATACAAATCTTTTGACTTTGGGATATTTGCGATCAAAAAAGAGAAAATTTCCCTCCCTTGGCCCCCAAAAAATGCGGATTCCATTAAAGTGATGGTCAGCTGATATGTTGAAGGATCAAAAATTTAGTAGGAGACCGGATACACATGCCTTTTCCAATCTTTACGAGCGCATTTTCCGATTTTCTCTTTTTTTTTTTGTATTTTTTTAATTGACGTTGTTCCTCCTCCAAGTTGCAGATATTTTATTTATTTTCTAAAAATCAAATCATTTTATTTTTTTCTAAAAATCAAATATCGCTCGATTTCTTTTTTTCCTTTTTTACAACTATTTTCATCATTTTGATCATATTTTTACTTATATTTGGCTTTGAATCATGAATTCTCGAATAATTGCCATTTGCCAGATTTGGCATGCCAACTTCTGGCATTGCCAGATGCCAAACTTTTTTATTGGAACGCTCAATCTGGCATTTGGCAACTTGGCATGCCAGATACCAAATAAATTTGCCAGATGCCAGATGCCAAATCTGGGTATGCCATTTTGCCAGATTTTTTTTGTTGGAATAGAATTCTGCCAGTGGCATGCCAGATCTGGCATCTGGCATTTATTGGAATAGGCCCCAGCCCGCACCTATTGAACATTGCATTTGGCCTAAGCCCCCCACGGTGAATATAGATCGCCGGTTTTTCTATAAGTAGCCGGTTGATAATGTTGAGATTCAGGCCGAAATAATAGAAATTTGGGCGCTACTATGAAGACGGCCGATTTTGAAAACCCACAATAAGGGTCCCCCCCTTTTAGTCAAAAATGTAAAAAATTTTTTTTTGGTTTTTTTGCAAATCTTTTACTCAAAAACTATTAAAAAAAACAAAAAATTGAAAAAAAAACTTTTTTTTGGTTTTCAAATGAAAAGGGTCCCCCCTGTTAAATTTGTGGGTTTTCAAAATCGGCCGTCTTCATAGTAGCGCCGAAATTTGGTTGGGACGAATCGTAGGTTGGACGAATCGTAGGTTTTTGGCTGATGGGACGAATCGTAGAAGGACGAATCGTAGGGCAGCGCAACTGAAGTATTACCGTCCCCCCTGTTAAATTTGTGGATTTTCAAAGGCAGCCACTTTGCAACTATAGCGCCTTATTTTCTTTTATTTTTCTAAATTAAAGAAAAAATTTATCCGAAATACTTATATTATAGGAAATTTTTCAGAAAAATCTTACAAAAATTGAATTTTGAGAAAATTTTGAAAAAATTTCAAAAAAATTTTGGATTGAAAATTTTCAGCTTTTATTGCATTTTTGCTTAAGAATTTCCCAAAAAAGGCAAAATATCCACGTAAATATCCAAATATCCACATAAAAGTTACTTTTTTTGAACTCAAATCAAGCTAGTAATACTTTTTAATAAAAAGTTTTATTTGATTTTCAGCCATTTTGAGCTTCCGCAAAAAATATCCATTTGGATATTTTTACATGCCCTATTAAACACTGAACACAATATTGTAAAAACAATCTTTCCGATAATAATCCAAAAAATTTCATGCCAAATTTTCAGCTTTTTCATAAAATTTGCGGATTTCTTGCGAAGTTTTATATTTTTTCCCCTGTTTTTTGCTAATTCAAACAATTCATGTTAGTAGTAATTCGTCCGAAATTCAGAGTATAAAATGCTTGGATTTTTGGTGCCCTTCACCCATTCGCGCTCCAGCCATCAACCAGTGACGTTCTTCACTCACACCGACCAACTCATCACATCGTGTCATCTGCTGCTGCTCCACTTCACTTCAACAAACTCCACCGTCTTGCTGCTGCGACTCCAACACAAGGATGACAACAGCAACTGTTCTGGTCCTGTTCTGCCTACAACTGGGCTCGCTCTTCGTGCTCGTCTACGCGGTGCTGGTGCAATGTTGCGGGGGCAAAAAGAAGGACAAGAAGGGGAAGGGGTGAGTGACTGTTGTCATTTTGCGAGAGACAAATCCAATTTTTGCAATTTTCAGTGACAAGATGGGCGAGGAACCCGGTGAGGGAGACAAGGAAGAGGAGGACGAGGAGCCCGTAGCACAGAAGAAGCCGCCGGCTGCTGGTGCAAAGGCCGCGGACGCCAAGAAGAAAGCACCTGCCGCTGCTGCACCTGCCGGAGCGAAACCCGGAGGCAAGAAGCCGACTGCCAAAGCTGCTGTAAAACCACCCGGGAAGAAGCCCGCACCACCAGCGCCAGCTGCAGCACCAAAGCCCGCACCAAAGCCACCAGCCGAGGCCGACAACAAGAAACCATCTCCTGCAACCGCGGCAACTCAGCCGAGGTCGGAGAAGAGCAAGAAGGCACCGGCAGCCGCTGCTTCGAAGGTCGACGACAAGAAAGCGGCGCCGCCAGATACGACCCTGCCGACAACGCGAACGCAGATTTCCATTCTGGAACTTCCGAAGCCAAAGGGTGCGACTTCCGAAATCGGCGGAAAGGCACCAGCCACCCAGGAGGTGGTCCAGATTTGAGAATTGCGATTACGGAGGATATAATGAATTGATCCCTTTTTGCAGGAAGAGAAGACACAAGAGCAGGCCATGACAATCGAAGACGGGTCAAAGAAGGATTCCAAGAAGGCCGCCTCTGTCAAAGCCGCGGCAGCTGACGCCGGGAAGAAGTCGAAACTGGATGCTGTAAAGTCGACGAAGGCGGACCCGGACGGCAAGTCGAAGAAAGAGGACAAAAAGGAAGACGCCAAGTCGAAGAAGGAAGACAAAAAGGAGGACGGCAAGTCCAAGAAGGACGACAAAAAGGAGGACGCCAAGTCCAAGAAGGACGACAAAAAGGAGGACGCCAAGTCCAAGAAAGAGGAGGCCAAATCGAAGAAGGAAGACAAAAAAGAGGACGGCAAATCGAAGAAAGAGGAGGCCAAATCGACTTCATCCAAGGCGGACAGTGCTACTCAGGCGAACGACGACAAAAGCAAGAAAGCGGCCGGTGACAAGGCGGAGGCAGCGAAGAACAGTGGACAGCAGCGGGTGAGTGACTGGGGAGTTTGGGTGGATTTGTTGCGGGGGATCCAATTCAATTTTTTAATTTTGTTGCAGACGGACGCAGCCGACAAGGAGCACTCGGATGCCGAAACTGCCAAGAATGACAAGGGCGAGGAGGACGACAAGGAGGATGAGGATGATGACTGAATGATGAGTGGGCAGAGGGCGTGCTGCAGTTGCAGGACACGCCGCGTGCATGCATCTTCCCCGACCCGAAGTGACCGATGGTGATCCCGGACAACATTGGCGCCGATGCAGAGATCACCCNCTGGCGAAATTTTTTCAATTTTTTTTTTGATTTTCTTCCTCTCATTAAGAAGCATCTTTTTGTCCGTGGGATATAAGCTTTTTAATCAACATAAGCCTGAGTTTTTTCAGTAGCAATGTTGAGAGCGTGGAAAATTTTTTCAGTGTATGAATTTTTCAGAAAAATCTAACCCTATGACCTAAGAATTTTTTTCGACCAAAAGTTAGTGCACATAATGGGTCAATCGCTAGCGGGGCGGATTTTCGAAATATGCCTTAAAAAGTATAGCTGTCGAAGGGCCCAAAATGCGTTTGGTCGATTTTTGACCAAAAACCTACCGTAACCCTCGGAAATCCACCGTAATTCCCGAATTTTATATTTTTCCTAGATGCAGGACAAAAAGTTAGGGGGACCTCTAAAATACAACTACCCCTCTAAATGTAACAGAAAACGCGCAGGAGTTTGGGCAACGAAAGACAACTTTACTTTATATATGTAGTATATAACTATTTTGTTCAAAAATGAGTTAAAAATGTAAAAAAATGAAAAAAAACTTTTTTTTGGGTTTGCAAATGAAAAGGGTCCCCCTGTTAAGTTGTGGGTTTTCAAAAGTCACCGTCTTTCAAGTAGCGCCGAATTTTTGACGTTGAAAATTTTTTGACGTCAGCGTCAAAAAGTTACGTCAGATAACGCAAGACGTTAAAATGGACGTCAGAATCAGATTCAGCGTCAAAAATTACCCCCGGAAAGTTATTTCTTTTAATAAAAAATGAAAAAAGATCCAAAATTTTGAGAATCAAATTTGAGACCCAAACCCGACAAGTACCATTTTTTTTGTTTTTTCTCAATTCATTTGCTCAAAAAATTGTTAAAAAAGTAAAAAAAAAAGTGAAAATTTTTTTTTTGGTTCTCAGATGAAAAGGCTATACTTCAGTCGGCTATACTTCAGTCGGCTATACTTCAGTTGGTGCCCCCCCTTTTTTTGGAAAAAAATGCGATGAGTCCAAAATCACATCCTAGGATCAGTTTTTGACGCTGAATCCGAATCTGACGTCCGTTTTGACCTAAAATAAAAAATGGGCGCCGGGAGAAACGCTTTGAACCCTCGATTTTATGAAGCGAATTCCTTATTATAAACTTCTATAGGAAAAGCGAGTGAGCAGAGAAAAATAAATCAGACAACAATATGCTTTAACGCATCATGGTTTCGCGTCATAAAATCGAGGAGCTAAACTAAAAGTTGGAATTCTCTGGCTTTTCTACGCTGATTTTAATGCGTCATCTGACGTCACTTTTTGACGTCGGAAATTTTTGACGTCAAAAATTTTTTTGTTCCAAAATCACATCCTAGGGTCAGTTTTTGACGCTGAATCCGAATCTGACGTCCGTTTTGACGTCCGACGTCATCTGACGCAACTTTCTGACGTCAAATTTTTTTTTTCAAAATTTCATTTTTAGATTAGATACAACTATATTTATTTATTTATTATACGCTCTAAGGCGCAAGGTCTTGTGAAAATAATCAAAATGAAATGGAAACAATGTAATAATAAAAATGGTGGGATGAATATGGTGAAATAATGCAGTGTGAAATAAATAGTGCGAAATTGCAATAAGAATAATATGATCAATAAAACAATGTGAAG